>VMDR010000901.1:0-164171 GCA_007922815.1 Macrotus californicus | reverse complement strand
CACATTTATTATTTTATTTTTGTCTTTATTTCTTCCTTTTTAAAAAAAGCTATTGAGAACAAGTTGTAGATACCCATATCCTTTACTTCTAAATTCTTCAGTGTGTATTTTTATTGATTATGCTGTTACTGTTGTAATATTTTTCCTCCAATTTTTCCCTCTTTCCCCCCTCCATACAGCACCCCCTCACTCCTTCCAGCAATATGCCCTCCTTTGTTCATGTCCGTGGGTCATGCATATAAGTTCTTTGTCAACCCTGTTTTCTGTACTTGTTCTTAACATCCTTCTGCCTATTCTGTAACCACCAATTTGTACTTCTTAATCCCTTCACCTTTTCACCCATTCTCCCAGGTCCCCCTCCCCACTGGCCATCATCCCAATGATGTCCATATCCATGATTCTGTTTCTGTTCTGCTTGTTTGCTTAGTTTGTTTTTAGATTCAATTGTTGGTAGTTACGTATTTATTGCGTTTTAATGTTCATAGTTTTTAGCTTATTTTTCTTAAATAAGTCCCTTTAACATTTCATATAATAATGGTTCAGTGATGATGGACTCCTCTAGCCTTACCTTGTCTGGGAAGTACTTTATCTGCCCTTCAATTCTAAATGATAGCTTTGCAGGATAGGGTAATCTCGGTTGTAGGTCCTTCTGTGCTTTTCATGACTTTGAATACTTCTTGCCAGTCCCTTCTAGCCTGCAAATTTTCTTTTGAGAAATCAGTCGACAGTCTTATGGGAACTCCTTTGTAGGTAACTATCTGCTTTTCTCTTGCTACTTTTAAGATTCTCTCTTTATCTTGGCATTTTAATTATGATGTGTCTTGGAGTGAGCCTCTTTGCATCCATCTTGTTTGGGACTCTCTGTGCTTCCTGGACTTGTATGTGTATTTTCTTCACCAAATTAGGGAAGTTTACTTTCATTATTTTTTTTCAAGTAAGTTTTCAATTTTTTGCTCTTTCTCTTCTCCTTCTGGCACTCCTATGATTCAAATGTTAGTACATTTGAAGTTTTCCCAGAGGCTCCTTACCCTATCCTCATTTTTTCTTCTTCTTGCTGTTCTGATTGAATTTTGTTTCTTCCTTGTGTTCTAAATCATTGATTTGATTCTTGGTTTCATTCACTCCACTGTTGATTCCCTTTAATTTTTTCTTTATTTCAATAAGTATAGTCTTCATTTTTGCCTGTTTTTTTTAATGCTGTTGAAATACCCACTGATGTCCTTGAGCATCCTTATAACCAGTGTTTTGAACTCTACATCTGATAGATTGCTTATTTCCATTTTGTTCAGTACCTTTTCTGGAGTTTTATTCTGTTCTTTCATTTGGGTCATATTTCTTCATCTCCTCATTTTGACAGCCTCCCTGTATTTGTTTCTATATATTAGGTACAGCTTCTTTGATTTCATGTCTTGGTAGCATGGCCTAATATAGTAGGTGTCCTGTAGGATCCAGTGGCACAGCCTCCCTCCCCTATCTTCCAAGCTGTATATTTGAGGTACAACCTCCATGTAGGCTGAGTACTCCCTCCTCTTGTAGGTGAGTCTTGAGTGCTGTCAGCAGGTCAATGGGAGGGATTTACCAAGTCCAGTCAGCTGGTGATACTGGCTGTGACCCCCGGCCAGCAGCCACTTCCCCCACTTCCCTGTATGGCTTGTGGAGGTGGTTGGATGGTGCTCCGACGTGGTCTGTAACTGTCTGCTGGGCTTGCAGGCTCTGAGGTTTCAAGGGTGCTGCAGGCCAAGGTCAGCCTCCACCTGTGTTCTGTCTGGGGCCCTTTGGGGTAAGCTATATAAGGTGATCTGCAGATGGCTGCTGCTAATGCCAGGCCTGGGCCACTCAGCAAGAGTTATAAGGGGCTAAGCTCAGCTGTTGATTGTTTAGCAGACTGAGGAAGGTCTGAAGCCTTGCCTAGCCCAGCCCTTCACAAGGAAAGCCACTGCTACCAGCTTGGGTGGGCCTGTGAGCTGGATGTGGCAGACTCTTAGGTAATTGTCAGAGCAGGGCTTACCGTGTGAGCCAGGTTGATGGAGATTCAGATATGGTGCTGCCTCACTGTGGCTCTGTGTGGGGGAGGGCTCAGAAAAGGTACAATGGCTGCTGTCTGCAGTTCTGTCTGGGAAGAAGCTGTCCCCCAGCTCTCTCCCTGATACCAGACACTTCAGTTACTCCCCATATGTCACTGGTGCCCTTCAAGGTGCGGTCGTGGTGCTGGAGCCCAGAGGAAGTGAGTCTGAGTAAGTCCATGTGTGGTGTGAGGCCCTTTAAGAGGAGAGGATTGAGAATCCTGCAGTTTCTTCTGCTGACCCAACCCCCACTGGATTTTACAGCCAGAAGTTCTGGGCACTTATCTTCCTGGTACTGGGACCCTGGGCCGAGTGGTCTGGTGTGGGGCTGGGACCCCTCGATCCTGAGATATCCCAGTTTTATATCCACCACACATCGGTTTGGGACCAGCTGGTTCCACATCTCTGTGTGTCCGCCCCTCCATCCCTCCTGCCTGTCTGGATTAATGTGGTTTCTTTAATTCCTTGGTTGTTAGACTTCCATACAGCTCAATTTCCCGACAGTTCTGAGTGATATTTGTTCTGTAGTTTAGCTGTAATTTTGCTTCAGTTGTGCGAGGAGGCGAGCTGTGTTCACCTGTGCTTCCATCTTGACCGGAATTCCTTCAGTGTGTATTTTCTAAGGGCAAGAATGTTCTTTATAGAACCATAATATTATTACAAAATCAGGAAATTTAACATTGATACAACACTACTATCTAATGCTCAGACCATATTCAAGTGTTTCCAATTGCCCTATAGTGAAATTTATGGCATTTTTCTTTCTGGGCCAGGATCCATTTTGTTCTTATATCTCTTTAATCTTTGTTCTTCATTAATCTGAATCAGTTCCTCAGTCTTCCTTTGTCTTACACAACATTGAAGTTTTTGAAGAGCACAGACCAGTGTTCTGGTTGAATCTCCCTCCATTACATTGTAGTCTTACATCCAGTGTTGCTGGTCAGAATTTGGAGCTAGAGGGACTGAACAGGGAGCATCTAACTCAACATAACCCAGCCTCACTCTTAAAAAGCCAGGGAGATAAACAATCTGTTTTTGGAATGACCAGTACCCAAACTCATCAAGGCCCGTTCAAACTCAGAATCCCGGGAGATGCCATTTAACAGCTCATTTTAAGGAGTTTACTGCTCTTTCAAATGGAACGCGAGCTAGGAGAGTGATCTCCGTGCATTGGTGCTCTCTCAACCAATCTCTTCGCCGTTCTCTGGGAGGCTGTACACTGATTTTTTTACCACATTCATAGCTGCCAACAGCAACGATGGGCACATCATACAGAAAATACCAGTGGGCACGATGTGCCTCCAGTTATCACTGTAGGCCACAATCGTATCAGAGGGGGGTTAGAATTCAATGGCTTCATCTCATGAAAAAGTAGAAGCCCTGGGAGCCAAAGAGCTAACGAAGGCCACAACACTTGTTAGTGCCACAGCCACATCTTGAATTAATATTCTGATTTATTATTTAAACTTGAAATGATCCAGCAATCCTAAGGAAACCACTGTTCAGCAGTGGCAAGAATATAGTGGCCACATTAATTAAACTAATACTGGCAAAGGGGGGAGGGACATACATAGTTCATGTCTCCATGACTAAGATTCTGTGAATTTTTCAGCATTAAAAAGGCCAAGTGGGTGATATGCATTAAGTATTATTGAAGGGGGTTCTATGAGGTCAAAGAAAGAGAGACTGCAATTCATTATTCCAAGAGCATCTTAACTGTCAGCACATTAAATTAAGGGGCCAGTAGCAAAGAGGTCTTTCCCAGTTAACAGTCACAAATGTGAAGGGTCAGGGGTCTTTAATTCAGAGGAAAGACTCTAGCCATATAATTGCAGAGATTTATTGCTCATCCAGCGATGAGTGTTATGAGATCCAGGGTCAACATCCTTTACTACATCTGCTTTTGATAAGCTCTGCAGAGTTAGTTATTTATGCCGAGAGTTCTTAGCCCCAAGCACGGCGGGGGTGGGGTGGAGTGGAGAGACAGTGAACAGAGAGAGGGGAAGGGCACAGGGCTCCCAGGGGTCAGAAGGTTAATACTCAGATACAGGGCTCCATCAATATCTACTCAAGGGTTTTCCTGATTACACAATTTCTAGAATAATGTATGAGTTGAAAATGATGATGGGCTTTAATGTCTGTGGGATAGGTCTGTGAATTAAATAAAGCAGAGCACTGCTTCACAATCGTAGAAAATATCCTTGTGTTTGAACGGAAAACTATACCTCATCTATAGCATATCCTTCTGGGCTGTCAGAGTCTGGATCTGTTCATTGTCTCTGAGCGGTTTTACCCCACTTTGTAAGTTGTAGGTAAGTGGCAGATATGTAAATTCTGTCCTGTGTGATAGTTATTACTGACTTTGTTCTATTTGCAATTCTCTAAAGATTCCTTTCCTGCATATGAATTTGTGCTTTCTTGATGTTTTCCCTGGACTGGTTAAAACATCTGTCTGGTTCCCTCATCATATGAGTCAAATAAAATATTTAAAATGCGTTCATTTTTATATCCATATGAGAGTCATGATTTTACCTTTTTCTGTTACCTTTTAACACAAAACCCTTCTGTAGCTTGATGGCCTTCTGAAAAAAGTTGAGCCGCTCTCCCCTTCCCCGTCTTTCTGAGGTTTGGTTCTGCAGACCATCTCTCTGGAGATTTCTCCACTGGAACTTTTAAACATCAGTCATTTAAAACAAAACCCAGCTGAAAGCTTTATTTTTTTTCTTTTTTTGATGCTGTTTTTGGCACTGCTGGGTTTATTAAGTCAAAATCACAGGACTACGAATCTAAAGCACTTACCTGTGTAACCAATTTTGCTTCAAGGAGCCGACAGGCGTTGGTGGGCAGTGGAAGAGGACAGGGGGAAAGGAAATGTCAGGGAACAGAAAACAGGAGTGGTACTTGATATGTCTCACCCCAGCGCTGGCATGTCAGAGCAGGAAGGGCTGGTGGCCACATTTCACGGCCGACCCAGACCTGAAACCTACACTTCCTGGTTTGTAAGTCTGCCCTTTTCTTCAGAAAATGAGGAGAGGTAGAAGAAGCCTTGAATTTTAGAAGCCCCCCCGGTTGTGAGCAAGGGAGCATCCTGTAAAGGAGTCCTTCACACGGGTTTGTGTTTTTCTACAATGCCAGGTTTATTAGGGGAGACCTCCCTGATAAGCCAAGAGAGTCCCATACAGGTCGCACACAGAGAAGGGGAGCTTATGGGACAGAAATAAGCAAAGCAAGCGTGGGGCATGAAGGCTGGTCACTGGTGGGTCTGCAGATGGGTAGGCGGGTGTGGGTCTTAAACCAGACGGCTACAGTGGTGGTGTGCATCTGGTAGAGTGGAAGTCGGGCAGGCTTCTGAGCATGACTGGTGTGTGGTACACAACCACGCTCAAGCGCTGGGCGGTCAGAGCTCCGAGTTCCTGTAGCACAGGGCTGGAGGTCCCACTCACGTCGGTTCTGGATGGAGTCCTTATCCAAGTGGCCAGACCTGTGGTGTTGGGTGTTCTGGGCCTCTCTCTTAATGGTAAAGGGCGTTACCATTATACCCCATTACCTCAGTCTCCTTTTAAAGTTAAAATTTTTTTTTAAGTCTTCACACAAAGATGTGTTTTTATTGATTTAGAGAGGCAGGGTGGTGGGGGGTGGGGTGGGGGAAGAGAGAGAGAGAGAGAGAGAGAGGAGAAACATCCACCAATTGTCTCCCATTTGTGCCCTGACCGGGGATGGAATCAGCAACTTAGGTCTGCGGCCTGACCAGGAACTTTTTGGTGTACGGTACAATACTCCGACCAGCCGAGCTACCTGGCATTACCTCATTACCTGGCCCATTACCTCAGCCTTGACAGAGCACTTGACCTACCTGTCATGGCTAACAGTGACTCCATACTGGACTGCCGAAGGTGTCCCGAAAGTCTGCTGTGCTCTTGCTCTGTACACCCCTACTCAGACCTCCAAACTGTACAATGCAATGAACTGCAGTTTTTTTAATCCTCCCCTGAGGACATGCTCACTAATCCCAGAGAGAGGGAAGGGGAGGAAGGGAGAGACATCTTTGTAAAAGAGAAACATCTATCAGTTGCCTCCTGTGTGCACCCCAACTGGAGACTTGACCTGCAACTCAGGCATGTGCCTCGACTGGGAATCAAGCCAGTGACCTTTTGGTTTATGGGATGATGCTCCAACCAACCGAGCCACACTGGCCAGGGCACAATGACTGCATTTCTGATGCCTTAATCTGAAGATAGGGGCCACAGGCAGCTGAAAGGTGAATGCAGCACGCTCCCTTTCGCCTGCCCTCCATATGCAACATCTTAAACAGCAGGAAGAGAGGGAGGGGCCAAGCTCCAAAGAAGGGCCGAGGAAAGAGGGCTCTCCCTTTGTCCCTAGCTGTTTTTCTCTTGAGCTGGAGGAACTGTGATGTTGAGTGACCTTGGGTGAGCCACAGAAGTTCTCAGTCTCTTCCATATGAGATGAGAGGGGCACAGATGATTCTGACACGGGAGGAAGTAGGCCAAGCCTTTCGGTCTGTTGAAGTGGGGAGCAATTTACTATATTCATCATGGCTTTCCTTCAAATTGTATCACCTCGCTTGGTCGTCCACAAAGGATGCGCTGGCACTTCTCAGTGTGATGAAGTTGTGTGCAGGGTTTCCTTGCCTCCACAGTGGAGTCTGCCTGGGACATTCCTTATAGTTTCTGCCCACTTTAGATGGATTGTCAATTCCTGGTCATTTGATTATATTTCTGCCTTGATAAAAAGTCTTCTTCACAGGATGTTAGACACCAGTGAAGAAAGTTTGGTGTCTAACCAAGAACATCTTCAAAGTTTGAATATTTTGTTAAAAATTCTTGAAACTTATTTCTTCCCTCAATGTTCTTAAAGCTAATGAAATAATTATGATGATTAACCATAGGTCTTACATGTACCAACAGGGAAAGTTAACTTCACACCCAATTTCTTCAAGCGAAATACAATCTCCCTTCTATAAAAATGTCTATCTTCCAACCAAATGACACAATGAAAATTAAGATGAATTCCATGCCTCTGAGCACGGTTTTTTTACTTTCAAAGTATTTTGCATCTGTTACCTTTTGGATTTCAAAACAACTGTGACAGCTGTTTTCATTTTTAGATGAAGCTCCAAGAGGTTAAGTGACTTAGTCAGTCCCATATCTGTTCATGAAAAGAAAGAGCCAGAACTAAAGCCCACTCTTCTGACCCCTAATCTTTTCCTCTTTCTGTGGCACCGTCTTACTCCCATGGGTTAGGAAGGAAGGCTCCCTTTAATCATGAAACTCTCTTTCCCTTCTGAAAGATATTGAAGGTATATAATTTCTTTAAAAAAAAAAAAACCACTCCCCAAACCAGGATGTAGATGATGTGTAATTTATTACTTAGATCAATTTCCATTTTAGAAAAGACAGAAACAAAATATATAACTCATATTTACATTATGTACATCAGAAAGTATTTATACCATCAATATTAAGCACAAAACAGCATATGACACTCCAGGACAATGCAGACAGGAAGGGCCATGATTTCAGCAGAGTTTTCTGGTTATGTTTTCCCTGACAAGTCGGAGTGCGTCAGGCTCACTATTGCCTAACCATTTTGCTAATTGCACTGGTTACTCTTTCATCTTTTTAGCTTGATGGTCTCTCCCAAAGAGCCCTTGTTTAGTGTAATTAGTAATTAATCTTTCCACACCACTCTCCGGGGTTCACCTTTGATCCTTAGGATACTTATTCCATCACTGTGGTTTGGGCCCTTGGCCCTTGTGGGTTTCCAGATGGTAGGGCCTTCTACTTAAGGAGCAACGGTGCTCATTTGCTAAAATTCTCCCCACTTGGGAATAGCAAAACTACGTTTTAAGGAATAGGCTGATTTGTTCAGCTACATCGATATAGAATATTCTTGTGGTAAAGAACACCTGGCACTATCCTTTATGTGCCAAGGCCCAGGATGTGCTGTCAGTTAGTGCGTCAGCAGCAGAACTGAGACTGGGACCTGGGTCTTCTGACCCCCAGGCCGGGCCCTTGCGCTGGTGCCACACTGGATGAGATGGGGTTGTTCAGAGTTCCAGGTTGCAGGCTACCTAGATGCGTCAGAGTGGGAGGCGAGGAGTTTCAGACAGACATCGATATGGGCTACCCGGGGACCCTGCTCTCTGCTTCAGAAACGCTTGCCACTTGAGAAGCCATCTGCTCACAGGTCTTTAGCAAACCCCGACAACCTGGGATGTTCTCCCTGTGGTTCACTTTCAGCTTGTAAGTCATTGAAATGAAATAAGACCCCACTCATCAAGAGAAAAAGGCTGTCTTTGACCTGATATGTTCAGGCATTGGCAAATTGAATCATGGGTAATTAAAAATCAAAGTCAGAAATGGGAAGTACAGAATAATCCAGCAGAGAAGCAGGTTTTGTTGCAATAGCATCTGATAATGAGAAGACAAGCATATAGGTAGCATTTAAAAGAACCAATCTTTTAATATCAACATCTACCAAAGAGCTGGCCCACCGCTTCAGCAAAGCGCTTTCCTGTGTTTACGTAAGTAACTAGCCCACTTCCAAAGTATTGAAGCTGAGTAGAAAAATGAATTGAGTGCACCCAAAATATTCACAACTCAGAATGATGATCGAATAACAGTGATAATGATCGCAATAAAAAGAGACAGTACTTATACACCAACATTTGTCAAAGGCTATTTACACATACAAAGTGAGCAACAGTACGACATGTGTAAAATGGGTGTGTAAGGTTTAAACATTTCTGAAATTATCTGAAGGCTGTAAGAAGCAAGAGAAACTTCCATTATCAAACTCATCACAGAAATAAAGTCCTGTGCATTTAAACACTGTACCAAATGCCCGAAATAACAAGAAAAGAAAAGGTAACAAATGCATGAAACCCAATTGCCTCAATAAACTGGCCGGAAAGATCAGCCTGGAATTGCCACGGAAGTTTGCAAAGTGCACTTGGGCAGAGAGGGAGTGTTGTGGGTAAGGGGATCAGGTACCTTGCCCCCAGCGTTGCTGTCTTTATTCTGGTAAAATGGCAATATTACCGAATTGCTGAAATATGATATGAAGTTCTACAATCTGTCTTATGAAGGAAGCTCGCAAACTTCTGGAGTCATTGAAATGCCTTGAAGCCTGACTTTAGACCATCAGTGGAAGAGGCTGTGGCCCTCCGAGGAGTCTGGTGTAACACGGGTTGTTGGAGGAAAGCCATGGCAGGAGGCACAGGGGTTCTGCCCGGAAGGGATCCCTTTGGTCAATAGTGAGAGACTGAGGTTGAGGGTAGGACCTTGGGAAGCCCACAACAGCTATTGTGACCTTGGTAGTAGAAGCTCAAGAGGCCCCAGGAGGGTCTGCCAGGCTCCTGAAAGGTGTTTTCCTCCCAGGCCCCCAGGCTGGTGTGGGCAGGCTGAGCGCTGTGAGCTCCGAAGGGCAGAACCACACTCATTCTGAAGAACCCGAGGTGAGTGCTTTGGGACTCAGTGAGGCACACTCGCCGGAGTGGCTACTTCAGAAAAGGAAACTTAAGCTGGAGACACCAGACTTCCTGCAGGCCCCTGTCAAAGTGGGGACATCTCAGTCTACGCTTAGGTTAATGTTTGAGCTGGGGGACAGAAGGCTGTGCCCCAACATGGAACCCGTCAGTTCCTCTGAGTCCGTGTGCCGGATAATTGCATATTTCTCGGTACAGTGGAGTGTTGCTCTGTTCTGCCTGTACACTTACTTGGTGAAGTTTGCGTGACATGCGTGTTTATATGGTTCACGCATAATTATATTCTTAGAGACAACACTTCCTCCTGCATGAACCTGCGGTAATGCCTTTCGGGAGCACATAAAACGCAGGTGTTGATTTCCTGTTAAACACAGTTCCCATAAACCCTTCTGGCCATATGACAGCAACAGAACCTCTTAGACAATGACGTTCTTACAACTGCTCATTGCAGAGTGCACACACTGAACTCTAACGGCCGCAGCGACAGGAGCCCTCCAGGCCTTTGCTCGTTCGTGGGAAATACTGGGCGTCTTCCATGGGGGGTCTTGAATGGCCACGGAACTGGCTTGCTTGAATTGTGGCTAAGCTGTAAATCAAACTGTTGGTTATTTTTGAATTTTTTATCCTCATCTGAGGATATATATATATTTATTGATTTGAGAGAGAGAGGATGGGAGAGACAGAGAGCGAGAGCAAGAGAAACAATGATGTGAGAAACATCAGCTGGTTGCCTTCCATATGCGCCCCGACTGGGGACGGAACCCACAGTCTAGGCATGTGCTGCTCTGACCAGGAATTGAACCTGCAACCTTTTGATGTACGGGATGACATTCCAACAAACTGAGCCACCCGGCCAGGGCCAAAGAGTTGGTTTTTGAGTAAAAGATTAGCTTATCTATTTTATGCCACAAACATCTGGCACTGGGTTTCTCTGAAGGTCTCTTCACATGTTAGAGGTCTCATCCCAGATTCCAACAAGCCATGAACAGAATAAAACCAAGTAGATTTCCAAAGGAAAAGGAAAGAACCGCACAGGGAATTTTAGCTCTTCCTCATTCACTGCGACTTTCTATCCAGATTTGGTGGGGAGGAGGCCTTTATCAGCTCAGGCCTGTGCCAGAACATATCTTTAAATCATAAAAAAAAATTAGATACCTGTGTGGTTAAAACCAAACAAACCCCTGATAGGCATAAGGAAAAATGCACTTGACCTACCAAAATCAACAAAAAAGTTATTGAAATCTAGAATCACAAAATATTACACCTAGTCTTACTCTTTCATGTTAAAGATACTCTAGGCCTTATAGCCCCTGCCTTCTCTGAGATGCAGCTTTCTGCAGGTCTGTACTGAGAAGTTTGCTGGGACACATTGACCTTAAAACCAGCAGGAAACCCTCTAGAGAGACTTGCCTATGACCCTGAAACCAAAACACAAGGAGAAGAAAGCATTTCTTCACCAGCAGCCCTTGACAGCCACGTCTTACGGAATAGAAGCTAGAATAGATGTATGTGGTTTTCTTCTTACAGGGGACATAGGAGATAAATGGCGCATCCTGCTTAAGGATGTTTAAATGAAAGTCACCCGGAGGGTATGTAGGAAAACTAAGCTGTCACACAAGTTGACGAGATTACAGATCTTTCTCCCCAGGGGACTTGTTTGGGGGAGCAAGCTATAAGCATGCTCAGTGGCCTGAACCGAGAGATGGGGACAAGGACAGAGTGGGGAGCCAAGTGGTCTGAGGGTGAGAAGTGAATAGAGAGAGAACTGGAAAATAAATAAAAAGCAGAACAAGGGCAGATGCCAGACAAGGAGGTGAGACATTCTCAGGGCTCACCAGAAGGGAAAGGGGACTGAGCTGGGAAAAGTGATGGCCAGGAAGACCCTCTGAGCTGCTGGCTGGGGGTCTTCCCTCCAGGGTCAGAGGCTGCTAAGGCAGCAAGAAGGTAGGCAGACACCTTCCAAAGTCTTCCATCTGCTTGACACAGCGGGCGATGGAAAAATGAGGCCTTCTGGAGACCAGTGGCAGACCTATGGCCCGGGAAAGGTCCTGTGTTGAAAAAATGACCTCTTTTTGGAAAATGGCGCCAGGGTGAAAGGGGCTCCAAGGAGATGAGGATGGGACAGCCATGCTTGTTGTTGGGGACACCAGAGGTGAGGGGGCGGGGCTTAGCACCGGGTTGCCTTCATGGGAGGCACTTTTGACCCAAAGGAGAACTCAAGGGATATAACTTTTTAAAAGTCATAGGAAAAATACAAGTTAGTAAAAAGAAGATATCTTGCATAACATTAAAACAAAACTGATAGAAAAACTTAATCCATTAGCAAACTATATGCAGGTAAATGTTTTCTTCCATACAAAAGACCCACTGCCGGCAGTATGAACAGGTCCTAACCAAAAACGATCGTCACAAGGAAAAAGTAATTAATTAGTGCTGCTTTTATCACCTAAGGACTACTCTGGAAAACCATTTTCCTACCACCTGACCTATACAATCAGATAAGCTGTTGCCCTTCCTTAGTCAATTCTGAAAATTAGGTTCTGACGTAAAAAAATACATGTCTTGCACTGGAGTTTCCTGCATGATGCAATGAAACGGAACTTACTCTGCTGAAACACTAACGTAATGACTGTTAAACTGAGGGTGAAAGACTGACCACCTGGGGAGTCTTGCCCACGTGCCCAAGGAGGCACAGGCTGGGCGCACAGGGAAGGCAGGGAGCTGCCGGGGAGAGGGCGGCAGGCCCCGTCTCAAAAGCAGGAAACCTTGCACGTTGGAACTGAAAAGGGAAAAGATTCTCATTCAACCAGGAATATGGGTAACGGAATTTTTAAAGCAAGATTAAAAACATTGCTGATTTTTCTCTTTTAGGGAAGAGGAAAAATGTCCCTGTGAATGTTCATGGAATTTAGTTTTAAAAAGCAGCTTCCCAGGGCGGTCCTCATCTGTCCACACGCCCCACTCCTGGTCAGCCGCCATTGCTACTTCATTATTCAGCGCCCACAGTGCTGGTTAGCCCGGCCCTCCATGTGGACACAAGAGAGCATCCTTTGAACCTAATTCTGTCAGAAATTTTAATGAACCATTTTCAAGTTACTCCAGTTAATTGAGGTTTGACTATGAAAAGCAAGTTGTTGTCTTTTTCCGGAACAAGGAACATTAACCCTCACATTGTCTAACCTTTGTGCAGCTCTCTCCGCTGTGCCAGTCACATCACAGAAGTGTTCTGCGTCACCTGTGGGCCCGCAGACCTGCCCAGGGCAGAGCAGAGCAGGGAAGGG
This sequence comes from Macrotus californicus, assembly GCA_007922815.1. Taxonomy (NCBI): domain Eukaryota; kingdom Metazoa; phylum Chordata; class Mammalia; order Chiroptera; family Phyllostomidae; genus Macrotus; species Macrotus californicus. The sequence continues at coordinate 151,320 of VMDR010000901.1, read as the reverse complement.
AGGCTCAGAGCACAGGGGCCCTGCCCCAGGTGGCTCTGCGGGGGAGGGGCAGCAGGGGCGGTGCCAGTACGCAGACCTCCCTCCTCCAGGCCAGGGGGCTTCCACACTGGCTGTGGGCACTGCAGGCGCAATCATTTTGGCCAACGTTTGCAATAAAATACTTTGTCTTTGGAATGAGTGGAGTGCAGGGAAAATGTCTCCTAGCAGGCGCTTTCACTGCATTCCTTACAGTGAAGTGAGCCCAGGGACTGGCCATGTCCTCTCTTACAAGGTGCCTGTGATGGATCGGTCTTCCTTGATGGTTGTTGGTTCAGAGCGGGTGGCTGGCTGGCAGGTGACTGTATACAAATGTCCAGGGTCCTGCGCGTCATCAGAAGTCCTTGAACCCGTTCATTTGTGTATCACGTTGTAGAAGGATGTTTATTTCTCCCATGGCCCAGGGGAGGCAAGGAGAGCTGGGTGGCTGGTGGACTGGGCTGTAAAAGCCCAGTGGTACCCACTGAACCCCACATCACGTCTGAATCATCATCTGGGTCCATTAGCTATGCCTTTTGTCACATCCAGTTACACACATGTGCCCTTCACCCCTGAGGGCTGAGATGGACTCATGTCATTTGTCTGTACCCTGGCCAAGCTACTCCTACTCAGGCAGAGAGGCTGCTGTTCTGACCTACAACACATGTCCAAAGAGGCAAAGAGGTGGGGTTGCCAGTGAGGGCAGGGCTGTGATCGACAGGCTTTTGGAACCAGACGCTATGAATGGAAAAATAATAAACACGTTCTAATGCATTTTCTGTAACCTACAGGGCTGAGAAAAGATGTTATGGATTTAAAGTCAGAATGTGGGTGCTGGCAATCCAGCCTCTCCTTCTCGGAACTGTCTTAGAGGAATTCCTCCGAGATGTCAGTCTGTTCAAGGCCTGGCTTTCCTCTGAACGCCCACCACCCCGTGTTTCTGCCTCCTCTGACCCCCCTTCCCGTTTGACGCTGGTATGTTAGAGTTCTGATCTTGACCGGGGGTGTTTACCTTTGTCCCCCAACAATGTCCACCTGGCCCTGACTTCTCAGGCCTTCGGTAAATGGCTCTACGAAGGTGTTGAGTCCCTGCCAGAGCCTGACCTGGCGGCTGGAGGATGACGACGGTGTTAGGTAATGGTTAATGTGACCCCACCTCCTTGTTTGCCAGGCTGACTTCTGTTGTCAGGGCATCATTGTTAATACTGCCCTTCTTCACTTGCAAAGTGTCCTGGACTGGACACGAGAATACGGTCACCCTGTGGAAGAAGCAGGCAGGAGGGTGGTCGGCCTATGGTGACCATGGGAGAGGGAAGGCACTGGGTGGCTAATTTCCAAGCTCTGTCCCTTTAACCATCTTACTAAAGAAAGTCGGCTTACTCCAGATCCTCTTGAAAATACACAGGCTCCTGCCTGTCTCCATCCTGGTCAGCTCAGCACTGGCTTGGGCATCTCAGGGCACCAGGCTGGATGCACGAGGCTCTTGGCTCTGAGGACCAGCCCGAGGTCCAACCTCACCCCCCAGGCCTGGGCTTCTTTCCTCTACGATGCTGGTGTGTCTTCCTCTCACAGACAAATGTCCTCTGCTTTGCCAGCTTGGTACACTCATCTGCTGATGACACGTGAAAAAAGCCCGGGAAGTCAGAGGGTTATCAGTGGCAGCACCAAAGTTAAAGGAAATCTGTTGAGAAGGAGTTGAGAAAGGTAGCAGGCCTCTGGCCACAGACTCCTGGGGAGACTTCCCAAGGTCAGAACGTGACACGCTGGCAGCCCCTACTGCAGAGGGTTTGCCCAAAGAAATGCAATTCTCCACGAGAAAAGGGCATCCCAGAGCCGCGGAAACTGCCGCAAGAGTGGAGGGTCAGCTGCAGGGCGCGCAGAAACCCAGCAGAGAACTGGAGGAGACAGATGCACGAGCCTCGCTCTTCCGGCTGGGCTCTGTCTCTCGGAAAGGGCAGGCGGCCATGCTCTCCTGTGGTCACCCTCTGATCACCCCCTCATCCAGGCCCCCCGGAAAGGTTCGGCCAGCGACCCTCTGTCCAGGATTAGCTCCATCTTCTCCCTCCTCCAGGACAAGGCACTTTTCCCAAGGCTCCGGGCTGTCTGGTCTCACTTCTTGGCGACTAACCATGGACTCTGGCCCTTGAGGAGGTACAAAGAAGGGGATGTTTAAGATGGAGCCCTGTGGGTGCCCCCTGGGCTGGATGATCCCACAGACCTGGCTGACCTTGGCCGAAGTCCAGCACCCTCCCAGTCTGGACCTGTCCCATTTGGTTCTCTGACCCTCTGTCCCATGGCTCTCTGACCCATTTCTTTCAACACAATTCCACTCACCATCCCCTGATTCAAGAAGTGAGTGTGGCCCAGAATCCTGCTTACTGATGGTTCTGTCAGGGAAAGGAGGATGAGACAAGGCAGGGGACCCCCTGTGTGTGACAGCCAGCCCCTCCCTGTCTGTTGTGTAACCCCTTCTGGCCAGCTGGGTTCTCTCTTCACTCTGGGTTTGCTGGCCACCAGTGTCCTCACTGAGCACACAGTCCTTATACTGCTGGGCATCCCTGTGAGCTCCTGTGCCTTTCAGTCCGTAGTAGCCCCATTCTTCCCTTGTCACTGCCTGCACATAGTAGGTGCTCAATAAGGCAGGTTGATAATTTAGCAGGTCATGGATGCTTATGAGCCTGGACCATTGGGTTGGGGGAGACTTGAGCTGGGACCATCAGAAGCCTAATAAATAAGGAAGCCCTTCTGACCTAAGGGTTCCCTATCTAGCATGGAAGACTGACTTCACTACTCTAAGGGGCTGTGGAGGAGCAAAGAACACAGGGTTCCTGGTTGTTCCAAGGAGGGAACTCATCTAACTGAGGAGCTCAGAAAAGTCTCCCTGGGGCCATGGTGTCTAAGCGAGGACTTGAAAGGAGGGTAGAATTTTGTAGTAAGAAGGGCATTCCAGGCCAAGGGCCCAGCATGGGCAAAGATGTGGGGGATGGGAAAGCAGAGGAGGCATATTGGGGTCAGTGAATAGACCCTGGAAGCCCGCTCCTCCCCTGCCCTCACCAGGGAAGGCCTGGATGGTGCTGAAGCTTGTCCCTAGCTCTGTGTATGTCAACAGACCTTGGCTGTTCTTCAGGGGCAGGGCTTTTCTAGAAACCAGAGGGCCCGTTTGTGTGAAGAATTCTGCCTTAGTGTATACAATCCAGCTTTCTTCCCTGCATGCCCCTCCGCCTCCCTCCGCTGGAGTGAAGAGCCTGCAGCTTCAAGGCAGCTCCATGCTTGAGAATTCTTGGAGAAGTGAGCGGCAGTTCCCTGGGTCCTGCCTGCCACCTCTGCTCTCCGTCTGCACAGGTGTCTGCTCCTCCTTTCCGATCCACGTCCCGGCGGCCTGTCCCCGTTTTCCTTTCCAGGGGTTTGGAGTCTTACGTGCTTGATGTCTGAAGTTGCCTGAGACTACGTCCAGGGCAGGGCAGGGGCCAGGCCAAACGCGTGCAGTAGTGCGGGGTGGTGATGGGGAGGGGTGCAGAGAGGCGGAGGTGAGGGAGGCCAGGTGAACGGACCATGGCAGCACAGTGTCCCTGACATTTGTGGGGCTTTGGGGGGCACCCCCCCCACTGCAAGCCAAGCTGTTAGACCTGTACTGCTCAGTTTCTGGTGAATTCAGCAACTAGACACCAAAGTGAGAAGCACCCTCTGCCATCATGCCTGTCCTAGGAAACCTGAGACCGTCACCTCCTCCTGGGTGGCCAGGTCCCCTTGGAATGCTGTTATTCAGAGTTATGAAGCACACGCATGCCAGTTTTGCAATGCCAATTCCGTGCATGACACTATCACAGCTAATAGCTCCAGGTGGAGGGATATGGAAGGCGCCAGCATCCCAATGCTCCCAGGAGCTGCCCGGACAGTTCACAGAGAACAGTCACCAACAGGGTGGTAACGTGCCTCACTGGGCAGCGCTGGGTGCATTGCTCTCTCCCTGGGCAGGCAGTTCTCCGCAGGAGGGGCTGCCATTTCCCAGGAGGGACGGAGTGTCTTTAGCCTCCATGAGCCTTCTCTGGCCACCAGCCCCTCGAGCAGCCCTTCCCCAGTCCTGTCCTCCTGCCACGCACCTGTGCCTCTCCTCCTAGCATCTGGTCTGGTCTGCTAGCATGAGTACTGATCCCCAGCTTCTCTACCAACTTTCTGGCTCTTTGTTCCCCCACTTCTAATCTCCCTGCACCACGTTTGATGCAGAGTTGCGTTAAGGTCCAATGGAGAAGCCTGGGTGGGGGGTCCTGGGGTCAGGAGCCCCAGGTGGGCGGGGCATGGGGGTGTGCAGCTCACACCTGTGACAGGAGGGGGTCCTAGCTGAGGATGCTCAAGGCACCAGACTGCTTGGGGAGACAATGAGCTCACATCAACGAGGCCAAGCCTCTGTGAGCTGCTCCCCACTGGGGAGGGCAGGGTGGGCGCTGAAACCAGGCAAATGGGGTCTGTACATCTCTGAGCAGCGGACAGTTTACAGTGAAATGTGCCCAAGGCATTCCCTCCCACCCCCTACCTGGGTTCTCCTGCCATTTCCTCTGTACTTATTTTCCTTAACTCTGGATTTTCAACTTTTTTTGCACACATTTCTATTTTATTATTTATATTGTTGTGAGGGACTTCAGACCCTGGTGGTGTTAGCTGAGGGGTCACAAGCAAATGAATAACAGCAGACTGAAACACCATGAGAGGCTCCTGTTGGCCCAGAGCTATCCAGGGCATTTAGCTAACACAGAACCTCTGCTTCTGGGACTTCCCAGTGAATGTTAGGTCCTATTGTCAGATCACCAGTGGGTTCTCATTGCTCCAACAAGAGCCTGAAAGGGAATGAGGCAGTGGGTCCAGAAGAACCAGGTTACACTCTGACTGCTCAGGATCTCAGATGGGGGGAGGAAGCGAAACGAAGGGTGAGGAGGGTGCCATCGGAGGTGGCACCAGTTGGCAGAGACTGGGCAAGAGCAGGCTCAGGGAGCAGCAGAGGACGTGGGCAGGGCCTCTGTGAGCTCCTTCCTCCGTGCAATAGATAAGAAACTACATTTTATGACTGTTCCGGCGGAAAGGTGAATCTAAGCCTGCCTGGATTCATGATTATATATTCATTTTTTCTTCTGAATTTAAAAGAAATGGAATTTAAAACATTTTCCCAGTCCCTGAAGGTACCATGGGGCTAGGCCACATCCAAAGGAGAGGTCAGCCCTGGCTGGGGTGTTATTTGGAAAGCGCTGCCTCCTGGTACTCTCCCTCGGTAGGAAAAGCAACTTCTGCCAGCTGGCGGTTTGGGCCTGGGCCCCTCATGCTCCTGTCACAGGGGAAGGGGGTGGATGAGCTCCATTCAAAGACCATGGAGGTCAGCAGTTCAAATGCTCCACTTCTCAGTGGGAAGCCACGACTCAGAGGAGGAACTCGCCTGTCTCCAAAACGCCCGGGTGGACGTTCGGCGTGAGTGCGCTGCTGGCACCGTCCGCGGGGGTCTGGCAGCACAACACGAGAGTCTGCGAGTGGGACCTCACTCTGCCATGGGGAGGGGTCTCAGAGTGTGAAGCCCACTGATTTAGCATGCCTGTGGCTATGTGTGGTGTGAGCTTGCACACCCGAGTGTGAGCTTGCCTGTGCACTGCTTACAAAGAGAGGAGACATAACGAAAAATTAAAATGGAAGCAAAATGAAGACGGTGTTTAAACCACTGACGTACGTGACTTGTTATTTTCCAGACCTTTACAGGCACGAGTGTCCATTGCAAAGCACCAGACAGTGAGTTTGTGTGCCTCACCACGCTCAGAGCTCCGTCTTCAAAGCAGGGTCCCCGAGGCCTCTACTAAGACAGCAGTAAACCTCCGTTAAACAACAAAACCAGTGTCAGACTGACCCAGGCTGGCCCAGATTCGTCACTGTTTTCTCACTGGTCTTTGCTGGGGTGGAGTGCCGATTAGGCAAACCTCCCAACTGTGAGTTGTAACTGCACCTGGCCACGGACAGCGCTGACAGCGGATGTGGTGGCTGCAGCTCAAAGGAAGAATACCAAAAACACCACCGAACAAATGTAGTAGCAAAGGGTCCTCTGTAAGTCTGGGGGCTGCAGGGGGCGGAGGGGGGCCCAGCACAGCTGAACCCTAAGTGCTTAGACGACACCGCAATGAACTTGGAACATGGTACAGGAGATGTAGCTTAATGGAGTCCCCTCCCACCTTCTGTCGGACTTCACATTTCAAAACATTGCTCTCTGCGTCTGAGAAGCCTGCTTCTGGGATGTCCTGCTTTCACCAGAAAGGATGTATTCAGTTTAATGATTAATCAAGATCATGAACTGCTATGTTTCATTTTTTTTTTAATAATGAAAATCCATAAGAGTTTAAAGTATTCTTAGGCACAATTGGGTAAACACCATGGGCCTTCCTGTTTTTGAGGATTCACACCGCAAAAGCCAGTACCTTAGTGCTGGTTGGCTCCCTTTGGCACCGGAAGACAATAATTTATTAAGTTTCAGTTCTTAATAAGCGTGCACAAATATCATGCAGACATATGACCACATCAGAAACAAGAAGTATATTAGCGTCGTAGAGCTATACGAGACGTCTTGTAAACGAGAGGAGAGGTTGGTGTTTTCTGTACAAAATATGCAGGTTTTTACTTTTTTAATAGTCTGTAAGATGCATCACACTTCTGGCGTTTTCAACAAGTAAAAACTGTATAAAAATAAATATTCTATGTACACACACACACACACAGGCCAATCCCAAGTTAGAGGCGTCACTGCAAAACAAAAGCAAACACAGAACAGCATAGAGTTAGTGTCACAGGCCTCTGGGCACTCATCTCCCTCGGGTGAAAGGGGACAGATCTTGTCCTGGGATGGGGGCGGGGGGAGGGGGGGCGGAGTTCAGGGTGGGCAGCTGGGGATGAAGACAGTCTGCACCCGGAGGGTGGGAAACCACTTCCACCTTCCAGTCCCACCCCTTCCTGGCCACCAGAGGGCACTCTCTGTCTACGCTGCCTTTGCACGCCTGGCAGTGGAATTACTGAGCATCCCAGACTGAATTTATGGTGTGAAGCAATAGACACACGAGGCTGTCTAGCTGCTTCTCCGAAACCTTATAGCTCTAGGGAGAGGGGCTGTTCTTTCCCTGCAAAGTGCTATCAGGGTTCTGTCAGTTGTGGAACTCTGTTCCCTAACCATCAGCAGTCATCTTGAAGAAGAAAATCTTGTTCTTAGGGGGCAAGGGGTGTCCTTTGACACACCTCTTACCTGCTTCTGTGGAGCTTTAACTAGGTCTGGGGGAACTCGCCTGAGGACGAGGCATGGCCGGAGGGGCAGATGCTTGGGGAGGCATCTGCCGTGGTGCTGAGTTTTCCTTTCTCTGGTGAGGAGCGCTTTAGGTGCCTGGGTGACCAGCTGCTCCACCGAGGGCCTGGGGTCTGGTGGTTTCACTACTTTCCCCCATCCCATGCACTGATGAGGTTCTGGGCATCTAGCGTAGAGGAGCGTGCCCATCCATTGTAGGCATGCCTCTGCTGCCACCGGGCAGGACTGGCTTAGCTGAGCACAGACGCTGGGGCAGGCTGGGGCCTCCAGCCCTGATATGAGGAAGAAACAACATCCCCAGCCCACGAGGCAGAGGGCTCTGAAAAGTCTTCAGTGGGGGCGAAGTGGGGACAGGCTGTGGTGGCACAATATGGCAGCTGTCTCCTCTGCTGGGGACCACACTAGGCTTCTAGGTTAGCAACCCCATGGCCCTGGCCAGGCTGGGGGCCCTGTGCTTTGGGGGCTGTGGCTGAGTGGGGTGGTTATATGCAAGGGCACAGTCCTTGGGGTCAGAGGGCTTTGATGATGGCAAATAGCACAGCGAGTGTGAATAAATGGAAACTCGTTAGAAATTCGGGGCTGCAGGTCTCATGTGTGGAAGCAGGACGCCCTGACAGTGTACATTCAAGGGAAGGGCAGGGTGATGGGCTGGCCAGTCTCTGTGTGGGGTGATAGAACCCGTGTGAGTTTATAGTTTAAGAATTTTAAATTTCTTACATCTGGATAAATGTCATCATATGGCTTCAGTGACCTCGGATGGACACTGTGAGAATAGCTGGGGATGACTAATTTTCAAACAAGGTCTGGAGCTCCTTGGAGGAAGGCACCGGAAGGTGTACATGAACCGCACAGAGCCTGCAGCCTCATCCGTGTGGCTGCGTGGAGGTTCCGTACGCTGGGTTTGCCAATGCCTTACACAGCATTTTCACATGTTCTGCAAGGGTGTGCTGTGCGTGGGGTGTCGGACGGGCCACCTGCCTTTGCATCGTACCTTTTCGACCCATGTCTTGCTGCCTCATCTGCAGAAAGACTCAGGATGGGAACTGTGTGTGCGTGTCACACTGTTGGGAACAAAGCCCCAACCACACCCGTGCCCCCGAGGCACAGCACCCGCTGGGAGGACTGACCTTGTTCCAGCAGCCCTGGACCGGTAAGCCATCTTCGCCCTGCAGTGAGGAAGGAAAGCACACAGCTCAGACCTCCAGGACGACCCACCACGCAGGCAGGACAGGGTGACAAGGGCCACAAACACTGTGGCATCTGATAGGGATGCGGCCCACCTGCCAGAGTCTGTTTCTTTTCTATTTCTATTTCTTCCAAGTCATGGCCTTGGGAAGACGCAGGATGCAAACCCACCTGTTTCCCCTCTGGCTGGGGCCACATAGAGCTACAGTGCACGGCCCAGAGGGGCCATCCCAGCCTGAGGCTTCAGTGAGCGGACGCCATGTGAGTGCTGTGGAAAGGGCCGCCTGGTCTCTGCTCCGGCTGCGCTGAGTACTGTGTGCTCCTGGGCAAGTCCCAGTGCACTCGGCTGCCTCAGTTCCCTCCTCTGTAAAACCCAGGGGGGGGGGCGTGGCTGCACAAAACCACTGCTAAGGTGCCCCCTCGCTCCCCCATTCTCTTGTTTTTTTTCTCTTCCTTAGCAGTGGAAGGAGGAGATTGAGGCACTTCCCATCTGATGATCAATAAGGAAGAGGGAGTGCAAAGGGGTATGGCCCTGAGGTGCCTTTGGCAACATCACGGGGGCTTGCTGGGGATTTGGGAAGAGGATGCAGTGGCAGGATGGACATGAACTCTGTGCCATTGTCCCCTTTGCTGTTGGCACCCATGGAGCCTGTGCAGCCTCAGGATGTCCCATGTCCTTGGGCCCTGAAGTCCTGCATGTCTGGCGTGCCCTGGGGGAATCTAGGAGTCTCTGGGAAACCAGGTAGGAGGGGAAGGCGGAACCAGGGCCAAGATTGGGTTCTCGGGCTATGCCTACTAGAATTGCAGCCCAGATTCTAGAATTCTAGGCTCCAGGGCAGAGGAATAGATGGACACAGGGTTTTAGGGGACCAGAGCAAGTGGTCAGCCCCAAGGAGGTTGGATGGGAGCCCTCTGGGCCCCAGACCATTTTCATGCACCCATGGCAGGCACCTAACCCTCTCACCTGGCATCCAGCAGGCAGCCAGCCCCACACAGAGGGCTGCAGGAGTCTGGTTATCTTGTACTAAAAATCATGATCAGTAGCACCCCGCCCCCACGCCCACAGTCACAAAATGCGGGAGACGGGGAAAACAGCAACGAGAAGTAGAGGGAAGATAAACGCACTTCCACAGCAAAATCAATGGGTCAACGGCACACCAACACGAGATGTTATTGGAGAATACACTCGTTTGCATTAAGGGTCAAATACGCACGACCTTCATTGTCCCCCTGGGTGAGGGAGGGTCTGCAGGGGGCGGTGGTGCGTTCCAGAACTTCATGAAGACCTTGTGTCCCCTTCCCCAGCCCGCCATGGCGCACCATTTCCCACGGACTCTGGGAGGGAGAGGAGCCTCCGCTGGCCACAGCGGCATTCCCATTGGCACGTGGATGGTGGTGGGGGGGACAGAGGAGGATGGGGCAGGTGACGATAGTGGTGAAGGTGACGATAGTGGTGAGGTGTGAGAGAGGAGCAGGAGGCCAGGGCTGCAGCTGGCAGAACTCAAGGTGCTCAGATGGTGGCAGGGTTGTGGCAGAGGGGACATGTGGCTGAGGATTCACCAAGGTGCTCTGGAGGGATGGGGAGACTCCTCCGCTGGGAAAGGCATCTGTGCGTGCTGCATGCTGGGGGCCGGTGGGCGTGCGCGGGCAGCAGGCAGGGGTTTCCGAGTGAGGGACTGGAGGCATGCTACTCTGCGTGCTGTTCTCCTTCTGTTGTTGGTCTGAAAAAGTCCCTGGAAATTCTGCTGAAGGGGCTCTCTGGTCATCTTTTGGGGTCAAACAGCTTATTTTTTAAAATAGCGTTTTCTCTTCTGTTCAAAGACAACTTCCGTGTGACCCCTGGGTGGGGATGTGGGGCCTGGAAGTCTCATTTGACTGTTGCCTGGATGAAAATAGCTCCCTGAACTCCAGACCTCCTGGGGAAATTTAGGACAGGGAGCTTTTGAGTCGACTGCCCTGGAATGAAGAGGGGTCTCCTACTTCCTTTGCAGTAAGTGGAAAGGATCCCCGTGGCGGTCTCGCATGTCCCCGCTAGACAGGGACTGGGCCGGGTGGGAACGGACCTGCTGCCCTGGGCTGGGGCATGCTTGGGAGAGGGGTCCTAAGTGTCTCCCTCCCTCCCTGCCTCCTCTTCCTTAAACACATTCTCAACCTTTCCTGCTCTTCTAGACTTCTCAGTAGTGAGCCAGCTAAAGATGAAAGAAAGGGAAACCAAGGGAGGGTCTCGGAATGTCTTTTGGGACTTAGGCGAAAACGGTGAGCCTTTAGGGTCTAAAATTCTCTAGTTCAGGCAGAATTACCAGGGCAGCAACCGGAGGCCCAGCCTGATAGAATGGCCAGGGTGGCCTCCTTCTCCACCTTGGTTCTAGAACTTCTCTGTGTACTCTGTGTTTATAAGTGTGCCCATCTGTTCTCTGCCAAATCATGAGATGCTGGAGCAGGAAGGGATGTGGGGCTGACCAGGGCATCCGATTCGAACATTGTGCCAGGTGCTCAGCCAGCGCTTGCCGAGCTAACTGCAGTGTGTGAGGGAAGAGAAGTCACAGCCCCTAAGCACCTGTCCAGAGAACCCACTTCCCTAGTTTTCTCTGTGGTGGCAGACTGTCCAGAGGCAGTTCTGCAAGGAGGACCAGGCACAGCCAATGTTGGCCTCGGGCGGGTAGGGACGGCTCACTTTAAGGTGATGTGCTTTTCAAGCAGCTGCAGGAGAAAGCCAAGAAAACATTGGCCAACTTTGCATGCAAGAGAGAAGTGTGGTGGGAGCCCCCGAGGACCAGCCGAGGCAGGTGCCCCTGGGCGTCTACAGGGGGAAGAGGCAGGAAGTGGAGACTGGAGGGATGGAGCAGGAGGAGGCGGAGGGTGGCTGGAGAGGCACACAGGCATAAACCACACATGTGGGGAAGCCAGACTGGCCATGCAGGCAAGGAAGGGTGATGCCATACCAATGGGCACGGGGCATCCAGTCCGTCCAGCCCTGGTAACCCTGGCTCCCCTTTCTCTCCTTTAAAACCTCGGTGTCCCTGTTCACAAAACCAACCACGATGATTATTCAGGTCAAGGCTGGCCAGCTCTGACTGTGGAGCAGAGCGGCCCAGTGCTAGCCCAGCCAGGATGCAGGACCTTTGAGGCACCTAGAGGTAGGCCCCAATCAGCTGTGCCCCATCTCCTACATTAGACCTTTGCACTTTCTTTGGCCTCCGGGAGAGTTTAGCTTTGACACATGTACATACAGCCAGCCCCCTCTCCCTTTACAGGCCCCCTTGGAGTAGACGCAGATGAATTTCAATGTTAGTGCATCATAATTTTCAGAACCTTCAAATGGACTGAGAAGGCACTTGAAAAGCCCAGCAGATGTGCCACGAAGCATTCCTTATTGGCTCATTTGGGAAGGCTTCCTGGGGGATGTTTGTTTACTGCTTTTGGTCTGCAAATTTTAGCTGGGTGGCTGTGGGCGTTGGGAGACCGTCTATTAAAAGCCCGCTTTCTGGCCTTGTCGTGCCCAGTTGGGGCACAGATGGCCCTCAAGGGACGCTAACCTGGGCGTCCTGCATCCTGACTGAGTGAGGATGCCAGCAGCGTGCACTGCTGGCTGCAGAGGTGCCCCCAAAACGAAGAAGGCAAAACGCATGGCTCACAAACGCGGCCCTGGCTTCCAAAGCCACCCTGGAGCGAAGAGCTAAGACCTCCAGAATCCCTTTCCTCGGGGTCTCTCCACTTGCACACATCGATTGTTCTGCTTCCAAGGAAAGGGATTTAACCAGAATGACTTGCAGCTGTGGCTTTAAGGCAGCACCAGCAGCAGGCAGGCCGCATTTCAGCAGCCAAGTGCCCAGAGAGGTCGGGTGGCGTCAGTGTAGTCATTCGGTTCCCGTCTTAGTTTGTTTGCCTTCTTTGTTTCCAGCTCGCAAACCTCAAGGAAAAACCAGAACGAGGCAAGTGGTCAATGAAAACATACCAACGGACAGGGGGCATCTAATCCAGGCGCTCCTTGGTCTCCCTTATCCCCTTTAGGGCCTCTAGAGCCTTTCTTCCCCCTCTCCCCCTGTAAATAATAGTTTAGTCCGAGAAAAAAAAACAACATCAAAACTTTAGGATCATTCATGTGTGAAGGTTAGAGACAGAAAAATAGAGAAATTAAAGAGGGAAAAAGTAGCTTCTTTCAATTAGGATCGTCTCTCCCCAGCAGGATTTGGGGTTGGTCCTCAGTGCTGACCCTCTAGGAACCCGGGGATTTGGCTGAGGCAGGTGGGGAGGGACAGGGGGGAGAACGAGGCCCGGGGGCAGGGCCAGGAGGGCTCCGAGGTGCAGATGGAAGGCACCGGGGGTGGGGGGGGGGTGGGTTTTGTAAATGCTGAGCCCAGAGAGGGTCTCTGGTAAACAGGGACTCACTTCCTTTTTTTCGAGGGCCCATTTTTGAGAGACTTTTGCTTGACAATTTTTGTCCTGATTGGTTTTCATCTCTTGATATTCTATTAGGTGGCAAGGTGGTTTTTGTTTAGAGCCCTGGGGTGTGTGTGTGTGAACACAACATGTACGAACATGTGCATGTACACAGTTGTGCATATGATATGTGTGCATGAATGTGTGGGTATGTGCTTAGACATGTGTGTACGTGCACACACACAAATGTGTGTGCTTAGGCATGTGAGTACAAGAGTGTGTGTGTTTGAGTGTATACATGTGTGTACAAGTGCACACGTGTACATGTGTGTCCAGCCTCATGTGTGGCCCCTGGTTCTCAGCGGGCTCTTTCCATTCCATGTGTGTCTGGTCCGTCTGGTCTGAAGCCACACACAGCTATTCATACACGGACAAGGTGGTTCAAGGAAGCCATTTGTTTCTGAAGAGCTTCTGTGAACATCATCTTTCCAAGCTGAACCCTGTTTTGCATGTGCCGGAGTCACTCTCCGTGTAAAGATGGGCTGTGGGGAACTCTTTGTGATGAACTTGAGTTTGGATGGTCACAGGCTAGGCTTCCTTGTGAAGGGGCCGAGTGTGCCCCTGGGGAGTCTTCCTGGGAACTCCCGCCCTCCTCTGAAGAGGACCGATTGATGCTCCCGTAGCGTTACTCCAGGGTCACAAGACCTTGAAGGAGGGCAGCCTATTGGTCAGAGCAAAAGCTTCAAGCCAAAGCGGGTTCTGCCTACTATCAGCCATGTGACTTGGGGAAGCTACTTAACCTCTCTGAGCCTCAGTTTCTTCACTTGTAAAGTGGGGATGACAACACTTGCCCCAAAACTTTGTTGTGAGGTCTTTGTGTTTATTAAGTGCTTAATATTGCACATAGCCTGTGCTCGGTAAGACACAGCTGCTTCATCCCAATAACAGCAATGCCTGTGGCTGCCGTTCAGCTAGTGCAAGGGTGCAGGCTGCCGCCAGAGGTGTGGCCGTGCCGTGGCTGCTGTGTCCTGTCCCTGTAGTGGAAGGCCAAGGGTTTGTTAAAGGGAGGCAAAGGAAAAGAATGTTTCTGATGTTTCCCAGGATCTTTGGAAATTAATCAAATTTCTTGATTCCTGAGGCCCCTGTAATTGCCAATGCATTGTTCTGCGTTTTCTAAAATGCAAATGCCTACTTAGAAAATGATGTGTGTTTAAGAGGAAACATGAATATGCCTGCTAGGCCTAAGTGCGTTGGCCCTGAGATGCTCCCTCCAACGAGAGCATCATGGCGTGACTGTCCCTCAAACAGTGGGCAAGCAAAACCGCTGGCCACCTCGCTGTTTGGATGGGAAGCCCCACCATGGTAAACCTCCTCAGGAAAGTGGCCCCTCATTCTCCTCGGGTCAGGCCAAGGTAAAAGCGAGCGTGGCTTCCTGAGTTCAGAGGTGGGAACAGCTCCCGCAGACTGGGGGGACTCCAGGTCCTGGGCGATTTGCCTGTTGGGTGGCAGAGGGCTGGCCTAGTCCTGACTTTCAGGACAGGTGAACTTCATTATGTGGCATCACATTCTAAGGGCCCAGGAAATGGCTTTAAATCAGGTGCCCTTCGAAGACGTTGGAGTAGGAGCCCTGACATGGAGGGAATTCTAGCTGGCACAGGGAAAGGGGCAGATGAAGTCGAGCTGCAGAGGTCTCTTTAAACAAAATAAATAAATGCATAAACAGTGGCTTTGGAGGAAACAAGTTGGAGCTGGGGGAGTGAAAGGGGCAGGATGGGGGATACGCGCTCTTACAACACAGTGGCCAATACGGGGAGAGAAAAACACTGAAGGGGAAAAGGAAGGGAGAGGTGGGCCCAGGCTGGGGCAGGCAGCAGAGGAAGGGCTGGTAAGGAGGCAAGGCCCTCACGCGTGCATACGGGCATGCATGCGTGCACACACTCACACAGGCACAAACAGGCACCCTCCTCCCCCCGAGGGCACTCCTTGGAGAGTGACAGTGGCCTCAGGACATGCACTCAGACTTTTCAGTTGGCTCTGGCTCGCAGGCAGCTCCACCTTAACATCAATTTTTCCGATGCCCAAATTGCCAAATCCACACCCCCGTTTATCATTTGACAGACTTTTCCATCCTAGAAGTGGCCCCTGGGTCAAATTCACAGGGCTGTGAAGGGATGAGAAGAGGGTCCTGAGTGACAAGGACAGAGTTCGCTGGCTTGTGTGTCCCCTCAGAAAACTTTCTGTTTGGGGCTCTGAGCCCCCACAAGGACCCTCCTTCTCCCATGAACAGGACACTATGAGAGCATCCTCCGGTGGGACACGGAGAAGAGTTTAAAGACTGTCTCAGGCCACTATTCAATGTGACATTGGGCCCGTGGCACCCCCGCCGGGGCCACTATGACGGGGTCCCTGGCGTGATGTGTGGTGACGTTTGGGGGCTGCCCTGCTGGCAGCCACCCTCCACACCCAGTGGGCAGGGGGCCTTGAGCATTTCCAGCTTCGCCATCACAAGCAACAGTAAAACTTGTAACCAGACTCTCATCTAAGCCCTCCCGGCCTCTCACCTTGACCAAGGCGTCCATTTTCTGAGCTTCCAGGAACCAGAAAAAACATGTCCATGGCAAGGTGCTGACTCTTCTCAGACCCTTCTTTGTTTTGGGGGCTTTGTTTCCAAGCCCTCACATCTCCCCACAAAGCCCTAATAGGCAGTGGTATAAAGAGGTCTGAACGAGGAGGTGAGGTGTGGAGGGAGCCCTTCCAGGACATTCCGGTGTCCCGGGAGTCACACCTCTTGGAAAGAGGGAATAAGCTCTTGCTTGACCTGGCAACCTGCTCTGTGGAATAAGCCAGCTGGTTCTTGGCCATACTCAAAAGAAGGTCCATGCAACTTGACTTCTTTCGGGACTTTCCTGAGTGGCATGTGACATATTGATGATTTGTCTATGGGGTGGGGAGAGTGTGTAAAACCCTAGCAGGGGGGAGTGGAGAAGAAACATTTCCCCATTCACTCCTGGGGCTGTCCTCACTCATTGGCCTCGGCTCCTTAACATCAGAGCCCCCAGCCCCCACCTCCCCTCCATCGGCGACAAGGGTGTCTGCCCGCCCTGCCCCCACCTCTAAAGCAACACGTTCACCACTTGGACTGGTTCTGCAGCCCTCAAATGGCTCAGCGCCTCAAGCCAACTGAAAATGTCTTACGAAATTAGTTTACAAAGTATTAATTGAATATAATAAAGAAAACCAGAACACTTTAGAAATAAATTAGAAAGGAGGTTAGTATGCCAACAGGAAGGTGGAATGATCAATTTTTTTAGTGGCCTGAATTCTTTGATGCCACAGCAAGGAAAGTGGGCTTTCCGGCCTGCCTTGACAGGCTGGCACATTTCTGGAGGTAGGTCTGTTTATTTCAGCGGTTTCTGGACTTGGGCTTCCCACGGACAGTCCGGTATGGGCAGTATATGGGACGAACTGATGCTTGTGACCAGCTGCCAGAGAGGAGAACGCAGGGCTGCAGATGTGCTCAATAAATACATCTTACACTGAAGAGACTAGAATCGGCGCTAGATGTAAACGCACATATCCTGGCACTTTCTGCTCACGGTCATGGCCATCAACGTTCTGAGACCAGCTGGGAGGTTTGGGTCTAGAACCCGCCTGCTCCGCCTCCAGCTCTGTGCTAATTCAGTGCACTCCATTGTCACTCTGGGCCCGTTTCTCCATCTGCTCTTATGTTCCGCCTCTTCTGCCTCTAAGGTCCTTGGATATAGGGCTCTCTAGAAGAGGGGGCGTGCGTGACACTGAGGGTCACTGTGACGCAGCAGCAGCAGAGGCTTCTAGAAAGAAGCCCAAAGGCCATCTCTTGGTCAATGGAATGAAATGGTGCCTGCTGGGACCAAGTATGTCATGTGTCACATACATGGCATGCCTCATATACCAGGACGTGGCTGTGCGTGCCATGGACATTTAATAACTGTGTCCTGGGGAAGATGGCAGAAACCAAAGGGACGGCAAGAAGTCTCGAAGGCACAGTCATTTCAGAGTCCTGCTCACTTCCCAAGAGAAGTGACGGTTGTGGCAGTGTTGGCTGCTTACCATAGCTGTCTTCTTGTTCTTGGACTTGGGGTTTATTTTCTCTCTCACTGGTGGCCTGGGATGCCTGGCAAAACTGAATTTCAGAGGCTAGGACTAGGTAGCGATGGCTTTAACAATATCATTTAGGGGCCCATTATCAGGGCACCGTAGAGAGCTGGGTGCGTGACGCCCATCACTGAATGGCAATGCTAATCTGATGGCCACCGTGGGATTTGGTCTCCCCTTGCCAAGCAGAAAAATACATGCTTCAATTTCAGAATCAGGTCCCAGGCTCCCTGCGTGCCTCAGATGAAGCCCCTCGCCATAAAGCCTTTTAATTTGCAATGATGTATCAGGAAAAACTATTTGCCATGTTGGGTCAGGAATCCCCAGTTGGTCATTCCACCACATCATGAAGACATTAGTAACTGGAGCCAGAGTGTGCGGGGGTCAGACTCACCCGGTTTCCTTTGTCCCCGGGTGGTCCATGTAAACCCTGCAATAAATCAGAGACATGGAAGCACGTTAATGAGAAAACACAGGATGGCTGTGCAGTCCTTCCTTCCAGGCTCATAAAGTTCTTCCCTGATGCCTAATTTATCAAAAACAGATTTAATTATCCCCATTTTACAGAAGAGAAAAAAAGGGGCTCAAGGAACTTAACCTAGGGACAGATAATGAATTATGGGCAAAGCCACGAATGAGGCTCTGGTGTTTTCGCTCTGCAGCCGGCCTCCTGTCGTGTTCCTCAAGACCCCTTGTGCTGAGGAGTGCTGGGTGCTGAGGGCGCAGTCCGGGCAGAGAGCTCTCCAGGCAGAGGAGGTGTCTGCATGGCTCCTCGGCCAGGCTCTCACTTGAAAAATGACTGCAAGCCCCCTCAGACCCTCTTTGTGAGGTGCACGCTGCTCTCCGTGTGTGCAGCTAGGGGAAGGGGCAGAGGCCAAAGCTGGCCCGGGCTGTCCACTTAGCCAGAGCAAAGCCGCCTGGGCAGCCAAGCATGGAACCGGTGAACAGATGTACGCCCTTCAAGTGGATGGGAAATGGAAGCCTGGTTCTCTCAGGCAATCACCTTTTCTTTACAGGCAATGGGGAAATCATCCCCGGGGAAAGCTGCCCCTCTCCTTCGTGCATGACAGCGATTTGGACTTGATTCTGCACGCCCATCCTCCTGGAGGGCAGGGGCCATCTGTGAGCCCCACTGCATCAAACACAGAGGCTTGCAGTGGACGGGGCTCACGATGTGTTTGCTACAGCCCATCAGACTATCCACACGGCTGGGACCTGGTTCCCGACAGGGACACCTGCGCAGTGCCCAGCAGCGTTCTAGCTTCCTCTGTCACGGAAATGAGAATCTTGTCTGGCTCTAGATTTTTTGGTGTAGGCTCTGGGTATGTTTTTTTTTTTTTTAATTTTTACTTATTGATTTGAGAGAGACAGACAGGCAGACATCAATTTGTTGTTCCACTTATTTATGCATTCATTGGTTGAATGTGCTCTGACTGGGGGTTGAACCCACAGCCGTGGCACATCGGGACGATGCTCTAACCACCTGAGCCACCTGGCCCGGGCTGGGAATTCAGTTTGGACAGTGTTTCTGATGGTGGCTAGGGGTAGGTGAAGAGAACCTCTGACCCCATGGAACTTACAGGAAGCCCAGCTGCTCCCGTTGGTCCTGTCATCCCAGGGTCACCTTTGCTGCCCTGCAAAGGAGAAAGAAGCCCATGAGCCCTTCTGGATGTAGTAGCAACCTTCCCTCCACGATTTTCTGTCTTCACCTTGAGACTCCTCTCCGGTTCCCTCCAGCAGCCCTCTAGGAAGCAAGGTCTGAGTGGAAGGTTGGTGTAACTGGTGTGGACTCTGTCCTGGGAGGCAGCTTAGAGGCCCCTCCCTTTCCCCCCAGCACAGCCTACTCCCCAAGGGCCTCTGGAAGGACGGAGAAATGTGCTAGGGGTACTGGCTGGCCAGAGGCAGAAGCAGGAGGGGAGAATGAGGGAGCCCCTCATTCAAACAGTCGTGAGCACGGAGGCAGGGAAAAGAGAAAAGGAAGAGAAAGGGCTGCGATTTCTTCTTTGAAGCTCCAAGTGTAGCCCCTCAGAGCAACCAGCCCGGCTGAGGGGCAGCACTTGGTCTGCCTAGGAGGGATGGGTAAGGCTGAGGCTGCCGGGGCTGACGTGGGGACCCTGTGGGCTGCAGGTGGCAGGGCCGAGGACCCGAGGCTGAGGCGGGTCACTCAGGCTCCGGCTCCTGAACACTCACCCTCTCGCCCTTTGGTCCTGCAGGGCCTGGAACTCCAATTGGTCCTGGAGTACCCTGGGGAGGTGAAAGGAAGCAGAGGTGAGGGTCCAGATGCTGGGGGAGCCCTGGGAGCCCCGCCCGAGCCTGGAGAGCAGCAAGGTCCAGTGGCCAGTTTTCAGGGTTGGCGAGGCCAGGCCCGGTCAGGCAGGCATCCGACTGAGCTGTGCTCCTCAGCCGTGACTGGGTCGTTTGGGTTTGGAGGCCTCGGGGAGAGACAGCCTCCCCTGCCTCAGAGCCAGATCAGAGGAGGAAACCCGTTCACTTCACAACCAAGCTTGCCAAGGCTGAAAACGGTAGGAAAATGGTTGCTTAGTTTGCTCCCAGAAGCGCTTGGGAGGGAGTTGACACCATCCCAGGGGTGGGGGCTGGCACCCCTCTGCTGTCACAGCTCCACATGCAGCGGGAGGGTCTTCATGCCACAGAGACCGATGCAGACGCACACACAGAGGCAGGCGTGGGGGGTCATTCAGCCAACGCCCACCCCACCCACCCCCGCAGTGACCAAGGCCTGGCCTCCAGCCTCCGGCCGGACCGAACCGTCTGTCCCCACTCCCAGGCCCAGTGGCACAGGCTGGGATGGAGAGTGAATCAGTATGCCTCGGTGTCTGCTGGCACTGGCCTGGAAGGGAGGTGTGTCATCAGCGCTCCTCACTCGGGGTGGGGGTCGGGGGGTAGGAGTCGGGGCAGCGGGGGCTACCGGAGCTGTGTTGCTTAGAGACAGAGCAGGGCTGGCTATGGTAATTAAACATCTTCCCAGGTTCCCAGTTACTGCTCGCTAGATGGAGTCTATATTTCAGAGCTTCCCGTTGCTCTGCCTCAGTGTATGTGTTTCCTGCTCGGACAGGAGGCCGTGTGGCTGGGCCTGTGTACAGTTCTCAGTGCTGGGAAAGGCAGGGCAGGAACAAGCGGGGAAATGCTGATTTGCTGTGCACAGGGCGGGTGGGAAGAGCAAAAAGATATTCTGGGTGCTTCCTTTGCAGCTGCGAGGGCAGAAGGAAAGCTGCGGGCATCTGTGACAGTGAGAGAGGCCAGATGAGAGTCAGGGCTCGGACCAAGGCTCCAGAGTCCCTGACTGGCTCCCGACTCTGTGATGTTGCAGGCGCTTCCTGGCCTCTCTGGGGGTCAGTGTTCCCACCTGTCAAATGGGGTGATAACACGAGTGTTTTCCCCCTTGAGCCTCATTTGACGTCCCATAACTGTTAGAGTTCGCAGGGTGGGATTATTTTTCCCATAAGAATTTCCCTTTAAGGGTATGATATCAATCTTATGAAAGAATGAATCCCCAGGGCCACGGGGACAGAGTACATGAATCTGCACTGCTCCCCTCCACCCTGCGTGAATAGTCTTGGCTTCTCTGACCCCAGCCACAGGTCCCCTCCCCGGCTCTGACTGCACAAGGTGTGAGGAGGGTGGAAATGGGGCACTGTGGTGGGGCAGCAAAGCCGCGAAAATGCGCACAAAACGGTGTACTCTCCATTGATGAGAGTCTGTAATTTTAGCTCCCTGAACACGCGGTGGGAGAGGCCCCGGCAGGCCCGCTGCCATTGTGATATGATATCTCCCTCTACCCTGAGTGCGTGTCTCCTCCCCAAGTGAACCCTCTTCTTCTCCCAAGTGTCACTCCAGCCGGCTCATTAGAACCTTGTCTTCTGGGCAGGGCAAGCGCCTGTGGCCTCAGAAGTGTCCTGCAAGGGCAGAGCTGAGAGTCACTGGCAGGAAGGGGCTGGGCACACACACAGCTGTGGCTACAGCTGCGTCCCGCCTCCCGGCCCTTGGTGGCCGGTGAACCCAACACCATGGGAAGGGACTGGCTTCAGCTGGGAGTGCCATTGCCCTGAAGACTTCATGGGGTGCTCTGGGAAGACTGGGAAGTGGACAGGAGGGACATTTTTTCTGATGTTTCAGTTGTTTGTCAAAAAAAAAAGAAGGAGCCCAGGCCTGTGTGGCTCAGTCAGTTGGATGCTGTCCCACACGCTGAAAGGTCGCCAGTTCGATTCCCTGTCGGGGCAGGTGCCTGGGCCGTGGGTTCAGTCCCCAGTCGGTGCATGTATGGTGGGCAATCAGTTGATGTGTTTCTCCCCCTCTTTCTCCCCCTCTCCCCCTCTCTCTAAAAATGAAAAAAATAAGAACTACTAAAAAAAAGAAAATCCAGGTGCTTTCTGGTCGAGTAGGTGAGGTGTGTTGTTTGGAATCGAGAAAAACAAAGGAAGAGGGGACCCAAGCGTCCATCAGTTAGCTCCGCATAACCCCCTCGCTGGGGTGGACGGACGTGGTGCGACAGGAAGGGAAAGGGGTGGCGGTAACGTGCCCGCAGGACACCAGGCTGGGACTGGCATGTGCGCTCCTAAATGCTGCGTGTGCCCTCACGTGTCCATGCGGTCCCCACCCCATTTACTTCAGACTGGTGGCTGTGCAGGACGAGGAAGCCCCGGTGGGCAGACAGGAGGTGGACAGAGCTCACAGCATGACGACAACACGGCATGACGGGCACACAGAGACACCTTTGTGTTTGGTGGGGACGCATCATGGCTCAGGCCCCAGGGCGGGGCTGCCAGCCTGAACTCAGCGTGCGTTTACGGAGAGTCTGAGCTGCTGGAGAGGGGCTCCCACTGCACACCCCGCAGTCTGGAAACTCGGATCGCAGGACCCTGGGTGTGTGCTGTGAGCAGGGAAGTTTAGGTAAAGGCCAGCCATCTTTGGTCAGGAGGCCAGAATAAGCACTTCCAAGGTGAGCACACGTGGTGCCTTCCTGGTGTCAGCAGTGGGGTAAGGCATGACTCACTGGGAACATGAGGCCAGAGGGGGACAGACGAGAGGGATCACAGGCCGGGGGGGTGGGGGTGGGGGCGTGTGAAGGGTAATGGAGAAGCGACACTCACCGGTGGCCCAGGCCTGCCGTCCAAACCTGAAGCTCCCTGGACAAAGGGAACAGTTTGACCAAAGGAAGGGTAAGGGAGAAATGGGAGGGAGAAAAAGGGACCAGGGAGGGAAGAGGTGAGTAAAGCAGTGACTCTGGACAGACACACGCTGGCAATCAAACAAAACGGGAGAAGTGAGCTCGGGAGGACAGGTGACGGTGTTCACACGGAAACCAACAACAACAGGGAGACACTCAGTGCAGTGTGGCCGACTGCCGTGCAGGCGGGTGGAGCTCAGCGTAGGTGATGGTTCTGACCCTCAGCGCCCCTTGCTCCCCTCTCCTACACCCCTCTCAGAAACACTCCCCAAAGGGTGGTAGCACACCAGGCAAAGGGATATGGAAAGGGAATTCGTGCGGAGGTGTCTGGGACCTGAGCTAGTGCATCCTTCCTAGGACCAGTCTCCCTGGGGAGAGACAAGCCTTCTTGGGGGGTGGGGACCTGGTGAGGGCGGTGTGTTGAGACTAGGCCACACTGGGGACCCTGAGAGGCTTGGCACTGAGTTACAGTACCCGGTTTTAAATACTTCAGCCAGGGGGGAGGGGTTGGTCCTTAAATGACAGCATTAATGATGCCTGGCATCTCTCTGGACCTTCAGTTTGCAGATCTCAGCACAAGCTCAAGCTGTTCATGTTGCCCTAGACAAGGGCTCTTTTACAGAAAAGGGCTTTGGGGCAGGTGACTGGGACAGAGGTCAAGGCCACGTATGCCCTGGAGGCCCACTCCCTGTGCAGCGGGAGTGGGAGCTTTTCCCCACCCCTGGGCTATAAAGCTGCCCCTGAGGCCCACCTCGGAGAACCAAGGGAACATCATCTGATGATTCCAACGTGACAAGCCAGAGAGACGGGAGCAGGACACACGAACTCAGTAAGGCCTGAGTCCTTGAAAACTGCTTCCAAATGAGCCTCAAAATTGAGCCTAGGCCTTAGGACTTTAGGGGTGGTGGAACGCCCCCAGGAAAGAAGAACAGGGAGCTGCTTCCCCCTGGGGATGGGGTGCTGGCTGTAGGACCCCTCAGGGCCTTGCTTCTCAGTTTGAGGACCCCCATAACTCGGGGATGGTCTGGACTCACAGCCTAGAGAGCTGCGGCTCTCAGCCCCTGCGGTAGCAGCAGACTTTTCTGGGTGTAATGTAGAAGAATACAGATGCCTGGTCCCACCTCAGCCCAATTCAACCAGGGTCTGCCACAGTGAGGCTGGGGTCATGGCAAGTAAGAAAAGCTCCAGGCAGATCCAAGGGGCAGCCAGTGCTGAGAACCACTTCTGTAGGGCAAAAGGCGGGGGGGTCAAAGGGGTATGCCTGGGAACACACGCTGCCAGTATATGGCATAGAGCACAGAGACGAGGTCTAAACACAGAGCTAAATATCCACAAATGTTGCCTATTCGTATTGACACCGAGTTATCTCGAGAGATCTGGAGCACAGGGCATGAACTGGAGGTTTTCAGGCCCTGTGTGGGCCACTGACATACTCTGTGTGGTCGGCCGTGTTCTAAGTAATTTTGATTTAATGCAAGAATATAGGGATATTTCACATAAAATGCCAGATGAAAAATTAGAAGATCCAAAAATATTGGACCCTCACTTTCCCAAGGCAACATAGTCAGCTGAATTGAGAAGGGGCCCATCTCCTAAGAAGGGGGACGTGGTCTCTGGGTGCCGCAGTCCCCACCACTCCCTATTGTCTCTGAAGTCCATGTTAATTGCCATTTATGAATAGGTTTGCTCTGCCGTTTTCTTAAGCTAGCAAAAGTATTTCTCTGTACCCATGTCTCTTTCCACAGTAGAACAATTAAAGATGGACTGGATACTTTGTCTTTCCCCTGGCATTTTCTTTGTTGATATTACCTGTTCGGTCTCTGTGCCATTTGTATTTTGACTGAATTCTCCATGTACACGAGGGTTGTTGGGGCCATGACAGTGGACAAGGAGAGACTCCTGGTTGAGTAAGGAGTATTTAATCATAGCAGACACAGCTGAAGACATGGGAAAATGCCTGCTAAACTCATCAGCTTTCTGTAATCTGCCAAGCAAATCAGCTCCTTAAATGGTCCCGCTTTTGATGCACTAATGAGGGTGTAGTTATATCTTTCCTCTTGCTTTTTGGTGGCTGTGATTATATTAACCAGACCTTCAAGCTCTGCCAAGCTGGGGTAATTGGGCTTCCCATTGTTCCCCTGCTCTTTACGGCTTCCTGGAGTGGGAACTGGCCTGGTGCCTGGGGCAGAGGAAGTCCCAGTGGCCAGAAAGAGCCCCTATCGAGGCTGTGGCCTCAGTGGAGGAGCTGCCTGTGGCCCAGCCTGGCCACCGACGTAATATGTGGCCTTGAGTGACCCACTTTCTTCTCTGGGCCCACCAGTAAAATGATTTAATGGATCACTGAAACCTCTTCCAGCTCTTGAAAAACAAACCAAAAGGAGTGGCATCCTCACTGCAGCATGAGGGAGGATGGGGTCCAGCGTGGTGAGATGTGCTCACCTGGACAAGGTGACCAGGCCAGCAGCCCATTGGAGTTTGGGGCAAAGGGATTTGCCCAGCTCAGGCCCCACATCTGGAAGGGCCTTCTGAGCAGCCCTCTACCCTGACCTGGGACCTCTAGCTCCGGGCAGGCTGAGATCAGAGATCTTGGGGAACCGGGATCTTATTGGCCTTCACCAGCAGGGACCAGGGAATCTGACTTTTTACAAGCTTTTCTCCTGTGGTCAGTGCTTAAGAGCAGAGATCAGGGGTGTTCTTGGGGTCCCTCTGGGAAAACAGAGGAGTGATAGAGCGGACTCCCCGGTCCCACTGCTACCGAGTTCTCCAAGCGTGGCCCCGATAAGGGTGAGCCTTCATTGCCTCTGAATCAGGCACACGTAGGACCTGAGACTGTTCTCAAGCCACCTCTGGCTCTCCAGCTAGGTGCGCTTTGGGGTAGAGGGCCCTGGCTTACTCAGCTTCACATCTCCCCACACCGAGGCCAGGGCCTGGCCCAGAGGAGGCCTCAGTAAGAGAACCAGAGCCTGTGGTCTTGCCCAGGTGGGAGAGCAACACCACGCTGAGCTCTGGAGTCCCCAGCGCTTGTCAGCGCCACCTGGCTGGGCTCCTCTCAGCAGGCTTGCTGGGTCCGCGATACTTACGGGCAATCCCAGAGGACCTCGGTCTCCTTTTTCTCCCTGGACACCCTTCTCTCCTTTTGCTCCATCTAGGCCTGCTTCCCCCTGGAGGAAAGGGAGATGGGAGAGATCACAGAAGGGCATGTCTCAGACAAGTCATTCTTGCATTCTGAGGTCCTGGAGATGGGAGCGGGTGCAGGGCAGGGGGACAGTAGAGGAGGTAGGGGTGCCTGGCCCGGGGGTGGTAGGCTGGGCACTCTGAGGGTCCCTGACTTGGCCTGTCTCTGCCCAGCTAGAGTCCCCTGTATCCCTGTAGAACCTTGGAGGTTCCCCAAAAGAAAAGAGATGGCAGAGGAGACACAAACCCACATGGCTTTGGCATGGGTGACTCTGCATGGCAGGAAAGCTTGGACCCTTCAGGGGCTGGCTGGCAGGTGCCTGAACTCACCCCTGGAGTGCCAAGGCTCCCAAACTAATTGGGAGGAAAACTGCCCAATCGTCCCCTGAAAATGTGAGGGCGGGAGACAAGGGCTGTTGCCATGCCAGCAGCCCCAGCTCCTCCTATCCGGTTGAACCCGCTTTCAGGGGGAGAGCGAGAGCGGGAGGGCCCAGGCGGGTGCAGTGGGCTAGGGTCCCAGGAGGGGTCCCCCACCATGCCGCTCTTCGTCTCCTCCCCCACCTGTGCTCCAGGGGGAGTGGGGAGTCTGGGGCAGGTCACATGGGAAAAGGCTTTTATCATTTGTCAGGAATCGAACGTGTCACTCCATAGGGTTGATTGATGGATGGGAAACTCTTAAATCTGAAGCCTGCCCAGCGACAGTGATGGATGTGTAAAGGGCCACAGGACTTCCTTCTGTCCTGATCACACCCCACCGCCGAGCGTCACATGACTCCACTTAGGGAAGGGGTTGGCTGGGTTGCTCTCTCTGAAGCACTTTCCCTTTTTTCTGCCCTCACTGATGAAGCCCTCTTCCCCTGCCCCCTCTTCCCATACCTGTCCATGACCTCTTCTTACCTTTGGTCCAGGAATGCCTTGGGGCCCCTGCATTTGGAATGAAAACAAGGTACCTCAGAATTGCACTTCTGGTTAAGTAAAAAAAACCCTCGTCCACAATGTGGACCACAAAAGTGCAGGGGCTTCGGGTGCAGAGCCTGGCCGGGGCCCTGCCCAGGGGAGGCAGAAGGGAATGCTGAGTGGGGGCTGTGCTGGGGGCTCCCTGGGGTGGGGTCTGAGCCAGGCTTCCCCAGCCAGGGACTGAAAGAGAATCTTTCAGTGGCCCCCACACTGACCCAGAGTGTCACGAAAGGAAGACCGAGAGGAAGCACAGCCGAAGTTGAATGAATGGATGCACACAGAGTGCTCAGGGCAGCGTCTCGGACACAGTGATTTCAGCTACACTAAATGTCGGCTACTGACATCACCACTGCTACTACTTCTACCTGTAGCCACGGGTGACAGACTGCCATAGGGATGAGAACTCCACAGGGGCAAGAACTAGCATCTGTGGGTTTAGGGTGCTTGGGGGGCCCTCTAGATGCCATGCCAAGGGGTCTTTGTAAAGGCCTTGTCTCATCATCCAAAACCATGGAGAAGCCCATTCAGTGGGACTGGTTTTAAATGGGTCATTTTCTATTTTAATCCTGCTCTTCTTGCTGGTTGGTTAGTGGGAAGAAGGAAGGAGAGGAGCAGATGTCTGATGGCCAAGGTCAGAGCTTGGTGACAGAGCAACTCCCGTGGGGCAGTGGGACTAGACCCCGGGGCTGCACGCCAGTCAGCTGTTTCCAAGAAACCAGGCGATGCCCAAGCTCCTCAGCGTCATCGACATGGTGCCTGTTTACCGCGGGAGGAAAAAGGTGTGTGGGCGAGAAAACCCCACCCTGGGAGGAGGGGGTGACAGTGACCTAGTGCCGAGGCTGAGCCCACTGACTCCCATGGGGAGGGGATGTGAGGGACCCATTTATAGAAGATTAAAACACTGGTGAGCCCTCCAAGCTTACCGGCGGTCCAGGAGGCCCCTCTGGCCCTGCTGGCCCAGGAACCTAGAAGTCAGAGGGAGACGGTTAGCCCGCCCCTGCCAGGCTCTCAGCGGTCCTGCCTCCTGACCTGGCCTCGGGGCTGGCTGGGGCCTCCAAAGCCAAGGACAGAACCGCCCAGCGCACAGTCTCCTAAAAGAAGGCTTAGAACCTGTCACAAACTAATAGCAACTCATTAATCTTTACGATGTTGCAAAACCAAACCAACCAGCCAAACAAACAAACAAACAAACAAAACTATTGCTGGCAGATGCCCTTGAAACATCTACCCTCCCAGACTTAGAAACCTAAACAATACAGAAAACCTGTTTATTGTTTATGCATGGCAACAAAGGCCTGGAGCGGAATGAGAGTTTCCCCTGCAGGAGCGTCCTGAGATCTTCAATTTGCCCCAGGCCCTACCGTTCCCTATTGCCTTTAACCTGGACATTTGTGTTTGTTTGTTGCCTGGCTGGCCATTGGAGGCATTTGAATTTGAGACCTTTGGCTTAGAGGAGCGAAGTCCGGTTATCTGAAATGGCGGGGTTGGGGGTGGGGTGGGAGGGGGGCTGGGATATTGCTGAAGAGTATTCCTCAAGTGCCCCCAAGTTTGTGACGGAGACTGCTGGGCCCCATTTCCCTTGAGGGCAGGTTGAAGTAGAAGAGATTCGGATTGGACAGTGAAGGTGGGGCACCCGGGGCAGTCGTCCTCTGTCTGCAGGGAGGTACTCCTTGCAGGCTCTGTCTCTGGCGACAGTGAACACTGATTTGTCTACGGCAGCCGCCCAGCAGGTGGGAAGGAGACCTGCCTGTTCCTCTCTGACTGGTCCCTCCAGTCCGGCTGTGGGGCTCTCCTCATCTTCCCAGGGATGGAATCCCTCGGGTGTGACCTGGGTGGGGACTCTCTGCCAGGCCACCACAGAGTGAGCCCCTGCACTGGGCAGCGGGAGACCCCTTGAACCTGCGGACTTTTTGGCTTTATAATACATAGTCTCCCGGCAGGGAGCTCAATCTTTGGAAACTCTAAAAAAAATCACTGCTTGTTTTTCTTATTATAAATAATTTATGTATCCTGATGGTGGTGGTGGTGATACAAATCTGCACATGTGTTAAAATTCACAGATGTGTACACGCACTCCCTCAAAAGTCGACTTTGACTATATGATAGTTAAAATATTAAAAAATTTACAGTAATCTAGACCCATGAAAACATTTTATAAATTAAAAAGAACTGAAAGGAGGAAAAGGAACAAATACCTGAGTACTGCTAATATTTTGCCGTATTTCCTTCCACTCTTTTGATGCATAAGAGATATTGCAGTATATGTGCATCCTATGATATTGTGTAGATAATTTGACTCTCTGCTCTTTCTCATTTAACACGAGACCCACGTTTCCATTTTTGTGCGCGCCGCTCACAAGCCTCCTTTGGACGTCGATGTGCGAGTCATCGTGAGTGTGAGGGAAGCGAGTTACGGCTTAGCCAGGGTTGGAGCGGGGCTTGGCACGAGGAGCGCTCTTCAACATGGGGCCTATTGTTACCACCAGAATTATTACCATAAGTTATTTAATCATTTCCTTCTCGTTAGAAATGTAGGCTGTTTCCAATTGTTACTTTAAATACATCTGGAAGGAACATTTTTGGGTACAGTGCTCTTCCTGAATTTCAGAGCATTTCTTCAGGAGGCTATCCATCTCCAAATCAGTAACATACATGTTGTAAAATCAGGTCTGGTTCACGGAATGCAGACAGGACTTGGTGACAGTGAAGTTGACAGGGGCTGGGGGACTTGTTTGGGTTCTGAGAAGGCTTGGTGGTCTCTCCCTGAGCTCTGCGCGGTGTCTGGGTGGCCCAGGGCCGTCCCACCAAACCCCTCCTCCTCACACTACCTTGACCTCTTGCTTTCCTGGCTCTTTCCCTTGAACCGACACTTTCGTCAATTCCCTCCCATCTTCTGTGAACATGGCGTCTCTCCCAACTTCCTTTTCCTGCACTGATCTCTCCTCTTCCATCGCCACCCTGCCTCTCGGAGAATAATGCCTCTCTCTGGAAAGCCTACCTCTGGAGCTCCTAGGCAAACTCCTACGGAGTCCTCAAGGCTCAGTCCCCGAGCTGCTGCCACGCTCGTGCCCACAATGGGGACTGTTTGCTGCAGAGACAGTTCTGTTCACTTCCTGATTTCCAGGCTCCAGCCCCAGGAGGGAAATGCCACTGAGGGACTTGGTCCAGGGGGAGAGCCTGGGGCAGATGGGGGGCTCCACGGCCAGCCCACTGGGGTGCTCAGCAAAGGCTCCTGTGCCCTTCCTGAATCAGGCAGTTGTGGGTTTCAGTCTAGATGCGGAAACTCTGTGCACACGGGAGAGGTTGTGGTGTGCCGTGGTCCCTGTCATTGTCCCCGTGACACAGAAGGCAGAGCAGGCACCACCTACCTCTACTCCTGGATCACCCTTTTCCCCAGGCTCTCCTTTCTCTCCCTGTGGGCACAAAACACCGAGGCGTGGATGCCAGCACGCAGAGGGCCTGGGGCAGACACACCCCCAAATCTGTGACAAATCAGACCAGCACGACACCAGGCCTGGGCATTGGCAAGGAACACCTCGGAGGCTATGGGGATGGTCAGCCTGGGCGACAAAGGTGGGGCAGGTGGCCTCTGATTACTGCCTTTAAGAATCTGAGTTTCCAGCATGTGGGAGGAGAGGCTGATATTTTGTATGAGTTCCGCAGGGCACAGGTCCTAGGGTGGACCAACAGCATATGGCACATGGCAAAGTGGATGGAATGCCACCCTGTGATTCTGTGACAAGATTATGCTACAAATGATAACGTACTTCTCCAACAGTATACAAACACATGCTAAGACTGTTACAGGTATGTTGCACACACACACACGGAGAACTCTGTCTTGCTAGCAAACATGGAGAGGCTCCTGTTGGCCTTGGCCTTGGAGAAGCAAGCTGCTGTAATGTGAACGGCCTGCTCTGGGGAAGGCTCAGAACTGCAGGCAGCCTCTCGGAGCTGAGGGACTCAGCCCCGCGACGAAAGGAGCTGAACTGCACCCACAGCGGCGAGCTGGGAAGAGGGTCCCAGCTCTGGGGGAGAATGCGGCGGGCCAACACCCTGGCCGCAGCCTTGTGAGGCCTTGGCCAGAGAGGCTCAGCAGAGATGTGCCCTGACTCCTGACCCACGGGAGCTGTGACAGCATCAGTCCGTGCTGTTTTAAGCTGCTACACCTGTGGTGGTTTCCTAGGCCGCTACAGAAATGAGTAAGGCTCCAGAGGTGGGTGGGGTTGGCAGGGGGGGACGTTGACGAGGGAGCTGGCACACCACGCCCGGGGGCACTCCCTCCAGCTTGGGGCTGCCCCACGAGGAAGGGGACATGCCAGGAGGCGGTGAGCTACCTCCTGCCCTGGCTAAGCGAGGCAGCCACAGCCGGTCACAGGTGGGACTAGTTGACCTCTGAGGTTCTCCTCACTCGTAAGAGGAGAATTCTGAGTCTAAGCTCCTAGCACCTTTGAGCTATGCTGGCTCCTGAAGTCGGAGGCCACCATGCTGTGGGCTGAGGGAGCTGGAAGCCTTGTTTATACTCAACTGCCCCTCAGACAGTATCTGCTCGTGAAGAGGGTGCCCCTCCCCAGGCTGGGCAGGCGGGGGGTTAGGGCGGCCTCATCACAGTGCAGGTGCCTGCTGGGCTGCAGCCTGCCACAAGGGGTGCCCTTGCCCATGGGCTCTCGCCTGCCGCTGCCTGGATGGCCTGCACACCCAGCCCTCTCGCCTTACTGTAAATCCCGGGAGCCCGATTGGGCCAGGCAATCCTGTCGCTCCGGGTCTCCCTTGGCCACCTGGTTCTCCTTTCTCCCCAGTTGGGCCATCTAGACCCTAAGGACCGACAAAGATCTCTGTTAGTCAAGCGCAAGGTCAGCATGCTGAGCATCTGTGACCGAAAGTGGCATGCACACACGGCTCCCTTCCTCCAGGGGCAGGTGTCTAGGATGGTGAC
Organism: Macrotus californicus; assembly: GCA_007922815.1. Lineage (NCBI taxonomy): Eukaryota > Metazoa > Chordata > Mammalia > Chiroptera > Phyllostomidae > Macrotus > Macrotus californicus. The sequence continues at coordinate 120,039 of VMDR010000901.1, read as the reverse complement.
CACTCACAGATGAAGACCACTGATGCTCAGAGAAGGCTCCTGAGTCAAGGCGGTGGACTAGCTGGAGCGGGCTGAGACCCCTTTTTCGCACCAGCAAGCTCTCCTGGGTAGAGAGCTTCTGCACGCTCGCCCAAGAGGCAGTTTTAGACTCATGGCTTTATTTCTTTCCCGACAGCCTAGCATGGTATCCAGGGAAAGCATTATGATCCCCACTCGAGAGACAGGGAACTGAGGCTCTGCCAGGCTCAGTGACTTCCATGAGGACACACACAGGGGATGACAGAATAGGACCCAGGACTCTTGAGGTGGGACACAGGCCTTCATAAAGTAAGTGGCTTGAGGCGAAACCAGGTGAAGCCCCTGCCCCAAATCCCTGGCTCCGGGTTGGCAGCCCAGGCCTCAGGGCCAGTAGCATGCTGGGGGTGGTGCATGCAGAAGGGCCAAGTTGGGGCCACCTGGTACTGGCACTCACCGGTGGGCCGGCCTGCCCCGTCTCCCCTTTCTCCCCCTTCTCTCCTGGGCTCCCCGGGTGTCCGTCGTCTCCCTTTATTCCTGCAGGCCCTGGCTTTCCTGGAGGGCCCTGGGGACCAGGAGGGCCCACGTCTCCTGGTTTGCCTCGAGGTCCCTTTAGAAAATACCAACAATGCTTATTAGACACACTAGTGGAGAAAACAGGAGCAAGAACATGAAAGAATGGGTGGCCTGAAGGCCTTGGCTCTTCCGTGCTTGGCTGGGCCAGGCAGAGAGCCTGTACAACTCCTGGGGGGGATCTGAGGGGGTCTCGGCGGCCAGCCCTTGCCCATCCCTGTGTGGGTCTGCTGGCTTCTTGGAGGCCAGCAGTGTGGGGCTCGGCGGGGCTTCTGCAGGGTGTGCCTATCCTCCCTTCCTCTTCTCCCTTCCCCACAAGGCCCACACTTGGGCTTCTTCCAGAGCCTCTGCCCCATCACCCCCCCAGGGCAAGGACCATCTTCCGAGGTTTGTCTGGGAGTGTTTGCTCTTACCTTTTCTCCGTCGTGCCCTGGAGGGCCTGGCAGTCCAATCTCCCCCTGCAGCCAGAATAACTAAAGGTTACTCCAGAGCAGAGAAGAATGACAGCTGTCATTTACACAGCATGCCCGGGGTGCCTTGTGTCCTCGGGAGGCATGGACTTGCCCTGAACACTTGTGATATGGAAAATCACAGGGGTTGGGGGCAGAGTATAAAAGGGAGAGAGGGAGGGCTGAGACTGAGGTTGGGCTCAAGGGCCACATAACCTGTTGGCGAGTTGGGGTCACCACTGTGGGTGTGGCTGGGGCGGGGTCTTGTGGGGCAGGAGCATCACATCAGAAGGGCTTGTGGGTCATAGGTGCCCAAGACAGGCAGCCAGGGAGGAGTGGCAGAGCCAGGGGCAGGAGGGGTGATGGCAGCCAGGTGAGGGTGGCGTCTTATGCATTGGGAGGAACTACAGGCCAGAGTGAGATGGTGGCTCCAGGAAGAGGAGAGTCACGGGACGAGGGGTAGACGCGGGGGCTGCGCAGAGATAGACACGTGCATTCCCGCTTCGGGGTCTGCATCCCCGTTGTCGAGGCAAGTCTTACCTTCTGGCCTGGGGTCCCTGGAGCTCCAGGTGGGCCGATTTGTCCAGGAGGACCAGGGGGCCCCTAGGGAAGAAAAGGAAGACTCAAGGAAGAACTTCCTGATTGAGGAGTGGCCTGCCACCTGAGGGGTGTGTACAGGGGCTGGTTTATAGAGATCAGTCATTTTTGAACATTTCATCAGTGGCGGGAACACTTTCTTTGCAAAGGAAATAACATGGGGACTCGTCAGCATGAAGCAGATAGGCACTGAGTGTGAATGGGTTTCAGTGGGTGGTGGGGACCCCGGGGCCACGCCCAACAGCCTGTCTCTCTTCTTTCCTCTTGGGCACCACTGGGGGCTCCTGGGCTCCAAGAAGACAAATCTGCCCTTCCCTGGCAGTGACTGAAAACTGTCCCCAGGACAGAACCCAATTGTCCATCAGCACGCGGAGATCTGATACATCAACACAATGGAATGCTGCTCAGCAGTGGAAACAAAGCAAGGATGGCACCTGCCACACCATGGATGAAACCCGGACACTGTGCTGGGCAGAGAAGCCAGACGTGGACACTACATACCGTGTGATTCCATTCATAGGAAACGCTAGAAAGGAATCGTCTAATCCATGGTGACGGGAAGCAGGTCAGTGGTGGCTCAGGGCTGGGGGTGGGGGTGGGACTGACTCCTCAGGCCCACGGAGGAGCTTTCTGGAACGACTGGGGTGGTGGATCGGTGTGTACAGACACATTTGTCAAAACTCAGCAAACTCTGTGCCTAACAGGGGTACATTTTATTGCATGTACATTCTACCTCAAGGTTGATTTTAAAAGGAAAACAAAAGTGTTTCCAGGAAAGTTTTGCTTCCAAAAGCTATTTTAAATGATACACTTTAATGTTTTCAAGTGAAGCTCATTGATTCCAGAATCACGGGGTTAATTAACACAAGTTTCCGGGATCAGGGCATCGTCTGATTAGCGCTGGATTCTGGGTTTGCGTCACCCCTCGGTGTGTTCTGTGGTGCGTGGCTGCTGAAAATGTTGAGTGAAACAAAAGGCCAGTAGTTTGAGAGCTTGGGGGTCTGCCCTCTCCTCGCCACCTGGGGCCAGTGTGTCCACTACAAGCATTCACAGAAGGCTGCCCGTGGGAGACGTGTGTGCAAAACCCAGGTTGGAATTCACTGTTTTCCAGGTGAAGGAAGATAAAGAAATTGACTTGAAATGTGAAGGGTCGCTACTGATTTTTTAGGATTATGCACTTCATCAGCTGAAGGTCGAGGAAAGGGAGAAACACAAACACGTCCCCTCCGCCCCTCCATTTCCCCGACGGAGCTGCAGCAAAAGCGTGGCATTCACACTGAAACAAGTGTGCAACGCTGGAGCGGCCAGGAGCCACTCCGGGCGGATGGCCCCGAGGCCCCTGCCCCAGCACTGCAAGGTCAGCCCCAGCCCAGAAAGCCCAGCAGCTGCCTTCTCAAGGCAAGCCCTCCAGTCCTTACTTCCAGGCTGCCCACCCCCCCGGCCCCAGCCTGATGCCGGCAAAAGTGAGGGGAGAAGAAGACTTACGATCAAGGTCAGCGTCGGGATCTCCTAAAAAACCAACACCGTGCAGTCAGGTGAAGAGCAAGTCAAAAGCCGTCGGTCGGGGCCCCTCGGCCCAGTCAGTACGTGGGAGCTGGGCCCTCTACGCACTGGGCTGCCGGCCCCATGGCACCCCCCCACTCCCAGAGGTGTGCAATTCCTGGGCAGGGAACACCCCCGTCTCACTGAATGCTGTCCTACAATGGACTCAGACAAGCCCTCAAATGGCCTGCGACCTTTCTTTCACTTTGCCAGAGAGGGAGGAAGCAACTCCCTTATCCCTTTTAGTCGCTGCCTGAGGCCCTCCCTTGCTGCTCCCCGTTGTCCAGTACTTAGAGTTCAAGGTTCTCATGCAGCGCCCTTTAAACCAACGGATGCAGCGTAGCGAAGTATGGAATCGCTCAAAAAATAATTAAATGATGATTGTCGGCACTAAACAAGAATTGTGCACCTCATAAACAGACTCACACAGTGAAACAGTTCCCTTTAAAGAAGTGGTTCTCAGCCCGGGTCAGTTTTGCCCCCAGCAGACATCTGGCAATGTCGGGAGACACATTTTGGTTGTCACAACTGGAGGGGGTGCCCCTGGCATCTGGTGGAGGAGACCAGGTATACCGGCGGACATCCACCAACACACAGGACCCCTTCCTCCACAGCCCCACAGCAGAGGTGATCTGGCCCCAGATATAACCTCAGTGCCAAGATAGTGCCAAGGCTGAGGAACTGCATCCAAGGGCGGGTACCGCATGAACTTGAAACATGGTAAAATTGATTCAAAAGGGAGATGTGTTCCGGGAAGACAGATGCTAATGTGTGAGAGGGGAGTGTGTGCACCGAAGAAACGAGGCCCCCAAACCTTGGATGGGCCGACACCCTGTAGGATGCCAGGATGTTCCAGTTATGGTTCTCATGACTCAGAGCCAGGGTAATGGGCCGGATGGGCCCAGATGGAAAGCCAGGCCACCTGAATGCCAAGTGAGGGGCCATCTGCCTGCAGGCTGCACAGTGGGAGGCCGAAGGAGAGAAAACAGGGCCGCGGCTCCCTGGGAAGCCCTGCGCTGTGGCCTGGGCTCAGGGACGTTAATCCAGGCATCGCGGCGCTCCCTTCTCCAGGCCTTGATGCGGAGCCCGGAGGCCCATGAGCACCTCAGGCCGGCCCGCACTCACCTGGAGAGCCTCGTTGATACTGGCATTGCAATCCACCATCTCTCCTTTCCCTGGTTCTCCCTTGGAGCCCTACAAAACAAGTGAGGTCTCAACCCAGGGCCTGGGCCAGCAGAGACCTGCTGCCTCCTGCCTGTCAAACAGGACTGCAGCCTCCTGCCTGTCAAACAGGACTGCAGCCTCCTGCCTGTCAAACAGGACTGCAGCCAACACTGGCTGTGCCCGGCTACACACGGGAGGACCCAGAGCAGCCAGAGGGGGAGCCTATCGGGGGACTCCAAACGCTCTCAGAGGGCGCTCAGGCGTTGACCTCCGTGAGAACACTGAACTAGACTGACCAGGAGAAGGCCGAGTCCAGTCATGGCCACAATGCCAGGCCTCCTGTCAGGGGCCAGCAAGCTCTTGCCCTCTTTCCCCCTCAACACCCCAGAGACAAGCCACTTTACTCTGTGTCCCAGGGAGGTGAGATGTCGTGTTGTGACTCTGGGTGAGAGGTGCACCTACCTGGGGGCCAGCTGGTCCCTGTTCTCCAGGTGCTCCAGGGTCCCCCTATTACATGACAAAATTGGAGTGAAATGGGGGCAAAGCTAGGCATGAGAGAACCCAATGTCCCCAGATGGGCCAGGCGTTAGTGGCCACGGAGGGGCCAGGAGGCTCATCCGACTCAGGCCATGAGGACACAGCGCTCCCTGTTCACCAAGTGCAGGCCCCCCTCTGTCAGGGGGCATCTGCCCGTCTGCTCTCTCCCTCAAGCTCCCTCCAGCTTTGCACTGAAAGATATCCCTTCTGTCCTGCGTTTGTCGTTAGTGACTCCACCTACGTCCATCCGGCCACCTTTCCCCAGCCCTCTGATCAGCTGCTTCCTTGGGAGTAGAGACCAGGCTCTGTGATTCTCTCCGTTTCCGTTCTGCTCAGGTAGCGAGGGCTCAGGAACTTTTTGCCAATTGTCTGGGTGAATATTTGCCAGGAAGAGCCCACACGGTTCCTTTAGGCACCCTTCTGTTTGTACAAGACCCAAACTACTGGGTAGAACACGGGAGGGGCTGGGGACCGAGAGGCATTAGGAACCCCTGGCCTCCCTGAGCAGGCGAAGTGAGGGGACCTCTGCCTGTGGGACACAGGACAGACAACGGGGAATAAACGGAGCTGGGGTGCGAATGCAGCTCAGTTGTCCTGCGATGTTAACGTTGATGGCAATTGTAAAACTCAGATAGAAAGTACAGATAAAGGAGGAGACGAACCCTTTAATATCACTCCCCTCCTGATGACACTGCGGTTGGCCTGCTCATGGCACGTCTAGCCACTGCCACCTCCAGGTCACCCGCCCCTGCCTCCCCGCCCTGCAGCACTTCAGTCAGTGTGCACCTGCAAGGCACACGGCAGCACTCCGGCCCGCCCACAGGTGCAGCTGGGGAGAAGTGGGAGTCCGTCTCTACCAGTGGCTTGAAAGCTAACAGAGCAGGGGTCTGGGTCACCCTGAAGCCCAAGCATCTGTCCTCAGGCCAGCCTTGGCATGATGGCTGTCTCAATGGAGGGGTAGCAGGCAGGAGTCATGGCCAGCCAGCCTTGTGCCCTGGAGGGCCAGCTGTAGGGATGGCCAGACTCCTACTCTCTGAGCTGGGGCTTGAACTCCAGAGTTGACCCTCATCCTATAGCTTTCAGGTCTGGGGCCCCTGTACCTTGTCCCCCTGCTGTCCAGGGGTGCCAGTCCGGCCATCAACACCAGCTTCTCCCTGGGGAGGGAGAGGGATGGAATGAGGGCACGCAGAGCAACTGGGGTAGTTGCTCACGGGGACAAAAGATGCTCCTGCTGTTAATGTTCTGGGTAGTAAGGGTCTGGACCTCCATCTCCTATCTGACTCCTACCCACGCTGGGGCCCAGCCTGGGCCTCCCTGCCTCCTGCAGCCCTTTTATCTACTCCCTTCCTTCTCTGAGTTCTGCTCCGCACCCACCTTGCCTCCCACAGCCGGATCCCCCACCCCAGTTCTGTGAGCACACCCAAGCCCAGTTCTGTCTTGGCCCCAACTGTGGGCTGCCAGCAGCCTGTGGCGGTTCGTCTTGGAGCTGGGAAGCATACCCGGTCCTGCCTGGGAGAAGAGAGGCGAGTGAAGGCCCTGGGCCCGTGTGTGTGGCAGGGGGATGCAGTGGGTCCAGGGGAGATAAAAGCAGGCCCATCCCAAATACGTCACTTATTAAACATTTGCCTGGTCTTGGAACAGGGACATGATTTGGGGAGCAGTCTTCTGGCTTCCCTTTCTCTTGTCCCAGGGCACGGGGGCAGCAGTGACTAGGTTTCTCCAACCCCAAAACCAGACCCCAAATGCACTAGGTAGCCATGCCCTGTGGGGTCAGTGGGACGAACTCCAAAACTGGGGACGTCTGGGAGACCGGGGACAGGGCCACCTTTGGCAAAGTTGGTGCTCATGCTGGGGGCTCTGTTCCTGCCATGTCAGATGGGCCTGAAGCATGGGTTCGGGGGAGGGGAAGCCATTTCCCCTTGCCTATCTGTGGGGTTCCTTGTGGCTCCCTGCACTGTATTCCTGTGAGCTGTGGCTTTCTCTGTCCTGCTAGACTATGGGCTAGCTGAGGGCAGGTTCTCTGCTGCCCCCGCGGCCTGTGCAGGGCCCCCCCCATAGCAGGCCCTGGATAAACGTCAGTGGAATGAATGTGTGGATGGCTGCCAATCATGAGGGTAATTAATCTTTTCCTTCTAAGTTAAGAAAGAGACCCCCTCATTTCCCTGTGCTGCTGAAATAAAGCAAGCATCACAGGGAACGTCTGCTTTGGGAGACGCAAATCTTACTACTGCAGTCCCCTCAGAGAGCAAGGGAAGTGTGGGCAGTCCCATTTGCAGCTGTCCCCACTGCCACCCCTGCACCCGGCGGAGCCCAGCAGCTCACTGACCTGAGAGCTATGCAGAGCCCAGGCCAGGGGCCTTTCTGGCTGTTGGAGGGCTCTGCAGTCAGTCCCTGACTCAGTTACATCATCGCCATTTGAATCAACGGGACCATCCATCTGTCCTGCCTGGACATCTCTCCTGGATGGTCAGACTGTCACTGCTTGGGAATAGGAGCTCAGACCGAATGACCTTTCTCGAATCCGCTGGAAAAACCACACTTCTGGAGCAGAAGGCTAGAGAAGGCAAGGTGCCCAGGGCACAGAGTCGCCCAAGAAGAGGCTGAGGATAAAAGCCTCAGGCTGACATCTCCCTCGAGGGGAAGACTCACCTTTGGCCCTGGGGGCCCAGGGAGCCCTGGGGGGCCGGGCTCCCCTCTGCCTCCTCCAATGGAGTTGCCAGCATCGCCCTTCTCTCCCTGGGGATGGAAAGGAAGAGCTACCATCTCCGGGCCCACCTAGCCCGTCTCCCCTCACAACTCAGAGGTGTAGAGGCAGTCGGCCACCCCTCAGTCTAGGCTAAACTCGGTGGGGGTGCGGGTGGGCATTAGGGGTCTGTGGGCTCCAGGATGGCCAGGAACCAGAGGCTTTCAGAAGCCTGGCCTGGTCTGACCCTGCCGTGGGTTTTAGGGGAGAACGGGGCTGGCTGCTGAAGGGGAGAAGGGTTAGAGCTGGAACAACAGACCCATCAGAACCTGGGTCTGGAGCAGTGTCTCTCGAAGTGTGTTCCATGGAATACTTTTTTTTCAGGGAGTTGATAATATTTGAAATGTGAAAAAAGGGGGTTCTGGGGGCCAATGTTAGGAAAGGCAGATGAAATGAAGCCTCACAGGCTGCTTCACAGCGGGATGTTCGGAGCTCTGACAGGCTAAGTGTCCTGTGACTGTCCAAGGGGGCCACCTTAGACAGCTCTCCCCAAACTCACTTGACCTCTGGTCTTTTTTCAAATGGAATAGCTTATGGAGCTCAGGTGCTATTGAGCGCATTTTCAGAGCTGGTGCAGAGAAATCTGACCAGGTCACAGCTATTGAATTCTATGAATTTGGGCAATTTTGGCCAATCAGGGCCTCCCATGTGGTACCTTATTCTGCCCTTCTCTGAAACAGAGTCGGGCTGTGTTCCAGCTGCTTCCCCCAAATCTGGGAGGGACACCTCGAATGTGGGGCCCATGTGACCATGCAGGGCCAGAAATGTTGCAGGGGGTGAACTTTAAGGCCTCAACACAGAACTCACCATCCAGAGCTCCTCAATACCCACCTTCTGCCCCAGGAGGCCATGTAGCCCAGGGGAGCCCGCAGCCCCCTTCTCACCCTGCAGAGGAAACGCAGACAGTGCACATTAGAAACTCTTTCTCCCGATGCTGGTGAAGGCATCGCCCCGCCAGTGCCAGGCCTTTGCTTTCCTCCCTCCCACCTCCCTGCCCCTCCGTGGGCTGTTTTCTGAAAAAACCCACTTCCTGAAGGACCCCGTGTGGGCCCTTCAGTGGGCCACTTCACACTGGTGACAGCCCACGTCATTGTTCTCCTGGCCCCCATGGGCTGGGCCCTCACCACTCAAACAGCGAGAGGAGCCAAGAGCATTCAGGCCCTTTTGGGGTCACCTGGGGAGCAGCGAGCAGTTTGGAATGCCAGTGGTTGGGGAAGCTCTTCCCTCAACCCCTTTGCTTTTCTCACGTCCCTAGTGCCCAGCAGTCTGGGGCCGCTGGTCCCCAGGGAGAGCTTTCTGCCCGCCTCCTCCCTGCCTCTGGAGAAGGCAAGAACTGTCTAAGCAGAACTTCTCTTTGGAGGAATATTTGAGAAGCTTGCCTCCTGGTGTGGGTCGAATTATGTCCCCCTTAAAATTTGTGTGTTGAAGTCCTAACTCCCAGCACCTCAGCATGTGACCTTATTTGGAAATAGGGACAGTAAAGGAATAATTAGCTAAGTCATACGGGAGTAGGGTGGGCCCTAACCCCATGTGACTGGTGTCCTTACACACAGGGGGAGCTTGGCCACAGACATGCATTCGGGGAGAAGGCCATGCGGGGGTGCAGGCAGAGATGGGGGTGATGCTGCTACAAGCCGAGGAACAGGAAGGATGGCAGCAAACCACCAGAAACTGGGAGACGGGCCCAGAGGAGATGGTCCGTCACAGCCCGCAGAGGGGGCCAACCCTGCTGACAGCTTCACCTCAGACTTCTGGCCTCCAGACTGTGGGACAACAAATGTCTGTAGTTTAAGCCACACAGTTTGTGGCCCTTTGTCGGGCAGCAAAACCAACACCGCTCCCCAGCCAGTGTCTTCCTGCCCTGCAGAGCTCTTTCACCCTGGCGGGAGACCTAGAGCCCGCCTTGGGGCAGGTGAAGCGGCTCCGTGACTGCGAGCACCCCTCCCTGCGCCCCTGGCTCCTGATGCTCCACCTCCTCTGCCAACAAGACTTCACCGTTCCTGCACAGGGAGTCTCATATCAGAGGATCCCCCTCACCCCAAAGCACCCCGCCAGGGCAGCTTGAGAGGCTCCGCTCCGCACAGCCTGGCGGCTGGCGGCTCACGTGTGTAATAACGTAAATTGAGGCCCCTGGGTCACAAGTTACTCTGATGTCTCAATGACCTTTCCAGCTGGAGCCACAGAAGAAGCCACACCAAGTCACTGAGGGTCATCCCCTTGTTTCCTGTCCTTGGGTAGAGGCTGAATGGCCAAGTGGCCTGAAGCTGGCCAAGGAAGGGGAGGAGGCTGGGTAAGGCCCAGGTGGCGGGAGGACAGTAAGTCTTGGGACCCCAGCAGGCCCCACTTTGCCTGGGCTGTGCCCTAGTTGGGCATGCCCTGAGACAGGTTAAGAAAGGCTGCCTGCGGTGCTGCCTGACCACGGCCCTGGGGGCGTGGGGACAGAAGGAGGAAGGGCCTTCATCCTGCCAGGCTTTCCTCCTGGGTAACCAATGGCTTTCAGGGAGGGAGGGTTGCTCTGAAGCTTCACGTCTGTCCCAGCGCCCCTTCCTCCTGGGGACACAGGCACCAATAGCGCACTGCAGGCAGCACGCCAGCCATGGGGGCGGGGCAGGGAGTGTGGGGGGGAACCAGCGGAGGTCTTGATGATGGGACGCAAGCTCAAAGACACAATAGCCTACCCTCTGCCCCCTCTTTCCCGGCAACCCTGGGGGCCCTGGCTTCCCTGCTGCTCCTGGGTCTCCCTTTGGGGTAGGAAGAGAACGTCACTCCTAAGAGGATGGAGTGGGGGCATCGTGAGGGGTATAAGGGACAGTGATCACAGAGCACTGTTTCCAGAGTACTAGTCCCATAAGGTGCTCCTCTGAAAAGAAGACGCCCTGGTCAAAAAAGTTTGAAATATCTTCACAAGATACTACCTTTTAGAGCTTTCCAAACCATCTAGCAAATGAAAGGCTCTGAGAAGGCCTGCAATGAAGAAACCTGTGTGGCGTTTTTAATCCCGTATTTCTCAGACGTGTTTGACCACGGACGCTTATTTCCATGTGACATCTTTCAACGAACCAGATGAGAGAGACCGCACCCTGCAGGCACAGGGACCGCAGTTCCTGCCTCCTGGAGCAGGTGTGCAGGCTAAGCGGGCCAGGCGGCAGGGAGGTTCTCGGGTGCACCCCTGACCTGCAGGCTCCTCCCTGGCAGGCCTTCTTCTGCTCAGTCAGGTCCCAGGCCAACCTCAGGGGGACAGAGAGTGAACCAGCAGCATCCCCCCACCTCCACCGGAAGCCCCATGCTCCATGCAGCCCGCGGTATTTCCTCTGCATCCCTACCTTGGCTCCTGGGGTCCCTGGTTCACCCTATGTGGAAAAAAAAAAAGGAGATTCAGGTAAATAATTGAGAGGGAGGAAGACAGAGTGAGAGAGTGAGCAGGAATAAATGAGCTCAGGGCTCTTCTATGCTTAGACCTCAAGCCCCAGGCCGAAGAGGCAGCCTGGACCATTCCTTATTCTCCTCCTAGGTGGTGGGTGTGGCTGCTGTGGGTGTCAGTGAGGCACCCCAGGAGGAGGAAGAGGATGAGATGGGCTTTTGCTTCTCACACGGTGCCCCCTGCAAGTAGCCCTGCTGGGACAGCCATGCTGAGCACCTGTGCTGCCGGGTGATTCCATGCCTCTGTCTGTCAGCCAGCTGGTCGGTTAGGGTGGGGTTCAGGAGGGGAACCCTCTTTCTCCTGAAGCTTTGTGAGCATGTAGCTGCTAAATTTCAGGGTGTGAAGAAAAGCTCTGCCCCCCTTGCACATCGCAGGAGGGTGAGACCAGCGGCTGAGGCTGGGAGCCCTCTACCACGTCCTTGCAGAGCTTAGGTGAACATCGGTGGTTCAAGTCATGCTTGCGCTGGCAAAATGGCTGCTTTTGGAGACATGTTTCGCAATCCTGCCCGCCCCTTCCTTGGTTTGAGCCCCCAGGGCCCCAGCGCGGTCCTCCCCTCTCCTCTCTCCCCTCTCCCACCCCACCACTCAGGGTCGAGTTTCAGCATTCCACTGACCTTCATCCCAGCCACGGCAATGCCAGGAGACCCCTGGCAGAGAGAGGAAAAGGCATGGAGACTTCCGCAGGCAAGGGAAGCACGGAGGAGGTGGCCAGCCTCCCAGCCTCCCCTTGGGGAGAAGTGAAGACAGACTGCTCACTCCTGCCTGCTGCCCAGACCCACGGGGGAACGAGGGGTGCTGAGCTCCGCACGGGGTGAGGTGGGGGGAGGGGGAGAGCGGCCCGAGGAAGAGGCTCTGTGCAGCGTGGTAGCATTCCCAGGCTTCCCACCCACCTGCTCGGCACCTGGGCTGTTCTGTCGGACACAGTGGACATCTTGGTAGGATGCCCAAGGGTGAGCTAGATGGGGGCATCCCTGGGGGCAGCGGGGGGAGGCACACAATGGGATAGGAAAGGAGATGGGAGGGCCGGGGAGGGAAAGAAGAAGGGAGGGTGGAGGGGAGGGGAGAGGTGTGGATGGTGACATCCCGCGTACAGCCCACCCCAGAGCGTGTCGGCGGGATGCTCCTCACAGGAGCTATCTGACCCACACCCTCACGGACTGGGGAGCGGCGGGCAGTGTATCCCATGTCCACATCGGGCCAAGACCACCTATCTACTTGGGGAGTGAATAGGCTTCCAAGCACAATGCTCAGACATTCCCAAGTGAAGGTGATTTTTAGGGGGTGCCTACTCCCCACATGGGTCTCAGGACTGCAGCCAGAGCCGGGGTCACTGAGACGATTTTTATGACCCAAAAATGCCCAGAAGGAGGCTCAGTCACGTCAGAAAGACGCTGGTGAGTGAGGGCTCATGGGCCAAACAGGAGTTGCCCTGCCCGGAAGGACAGGCTGGTGCAGTGACGGGAGGGGCTGGCAGGAAGTGTGTGCCCTGTCTTCTCAGAGGGACGTGGGAAGGGGTAGCGTGGGAGAGAGGTGCGGGTGGGGCGGGCTGCCGGGATGGGGCGAGGGGCAGGTACCTTTGCTCCGTGTTTGCCTGGCATCCCCGGCATGCCCCGTTCTCCCTGAAGGAAGAAACAGAAACGATGAGAAGATGACTCGGGGCCCGAGGCCTCGGCCCTGAAGCAGGGCCAGCTAGGATGTCATTGGAAGCTGGGGACAGTTGTCCCTCTCAGGATGAGCTTTGAGGACCTGCCATCTCTGGCAGCCGCCATGGGCCGCTCCTCTCTGCTATGTGAACTTGTAGAGGGGTCCAAGTCAGGGAGCGCAGTGCGGGACAGACCCCCAGAGAGAGAGGCCCACCGGCAGAGCCTGAGTGCTGTGGGGCGGGGACAGAGGGAGCTGTTCAAGATCTGCTGCCGGCCTCGGGCACGGAGGTCCTGGAACTCGGTGCCGGGGGTGGAAGTGGTCCATGTGGCCACTTCCCTACTGCACTCTTGCCCTTCCACCCCGCCTAGTAGTTCTTGCCCTGTTTTCATCCCAGCAGGCTTGCTCCAGCGGAACCTGCTGGCTGAGCTGGAGGGGCTCCTGCATTTCTTCTTCCTCTGGGCTCCTTTTCCTTCCAGGTCCCTTGGGTCTCACCCTTCCCAAGGGCCCATGTGGCAGAGGGTCTGCCTCTGCTGTGGGCGGTGGGGGACTGGAAATGAGCCTGTCCAGAGGCACCGGGGCAGCTGTCATTTCTCCAAGTTGTGAAGTGTGCTCCACCGTCTCAGCAGTGCCCCGTCTTTTTCATCAACCGCTCTTACCTCCCCGTGAAAATGCCAAATCTACGGGAGGGGGCTGAGCTCAGGAATGACAGAGACTGGACTCTTCCGTCCTTGGGAGGACACCCCAGGAGGAGAAGGGGTGGAGATGACAGCCAGTGACGAATGGGGGTGGCAAGTAGGTGAATCAAGACCAACCTGCTGTGCCGGGGGCAGAGTGAGCAGAGAAGGAAGGAGGGCAGTGTCTGTCTCCATGAGCTGAACCCCCAACGCAGTTCTGGCCAGGGCCCAGAATGCTTTGCAGCTGCAGGTGACGAATGCTAGCCTGCTGCAGCCTCCTGCGTGTGGAGGTCAGGGCTGTGCAGGGTGACACAGAACTCGGACAGACCCTGGCCCTGGCCCAGCTCCCTCTCTCAGGCCATGCTGCGATTCCCACACCTGGTCCTACCTCGGCTCTATTCCCTCCCTGCCCTCTCACAGGCAGTCCTGGTCCACGCGTACGCTCCCCCAGAATACAGCTACTTTTCACTCTCTTCTGTGACTGGCCTGATTGCTCCTCAGCACACACACTGGACAATGACACTCCCTACCTCCACACAGCCACTGCCTGGCACTGACCTTAGAAAAGGGGCCAGGCTCCTGGGCATGGCATTCCATCCTCGCTTCCTTCCCAGTCTCATCACCTGACACCCCGACACTGGTTGTTTTCCTGAAAGCACCATCCATTTTCGTGACTCTCGGCTATTTCCTCAATAACCTGTTCATCATCAGGGGCCCTGGTCAAACGCCGTGTCCTCGGTGAAGCCCTCTGCGAAGCCCGGTGCTAGCTGCCCAGTGCCGCAAGGGTCCTGTGCGTTTGTAAAGCTGCACGTGCAGATTCATGTCGGCCTGGGATAGGTCGAATCCATTCTCTTTGGGTCAAGTCTCCAAATTCTGCAAAAGGCTCAGCATCTTTAGCTCCAAACCCGGGAGCCCTTCTTCATCTTGACCCACCAAGACCCCTGAGCCACAGGCAGAGGTCAGCGGACTCAGGAAGTGACCACAGCAGACAAGCCAGTGCCCCAGGTCTACCCTAGCCTCTAAATTCTGAGAAACCCCTCTTACTGGAAAGGCATGGCCATTTCCTGCATTCGCCACGCTCCTGGCACTGGACTAAAGGGCTTTCTTTATATCCTTCTATTCAATCTCCAAGGATCCACTCCAGCACGGGAGGGGAGATTACTCCAGCTTCTCAGGGGAATAAACTGTAGCTCAGAGGCCAGGCATAGGTGTCAAGGGCTTGCAGAACAGAGATTTGAACATAGGTCTCTTGTCCGCTAAAGCCCAGGTACCCATTTCTCCAAGCCAAGCCCTGCATGCAATGGGCTGATGTTCCACTTGCCCTCATTCAATACCCTCCTCTCTTAAGGTGAGAGGAAGGGAAAGCCCTTCTCTGCTGGAGGGCCCTTGAGTCTGTGTCCCATAGGCATGAAGGGGTCAGCCTGTGAGGGCAGCTCAGTCCAGAGTCCCACCCCTTCTCCCCGCCCCAGAGCTGGGCCTTTAACCATAGGCACCCAGAGGAAAGCTGGGCAGGGCCCTGCCTGCCAGCACAGGCTCGCCATGTGGCCAGCAGAGGGCACCACAGGACCTTGCCAGAAGTCTGGCAACTGCAGCCAAGTGGGCCTCAAGCCCTTCCTTAGGAGAACCAGCTGAAGGACCCCGTCACTATTTCCTGTAAGGGACCAGGCTGGCCTACTAACATGCTAACCAGCCCAACTGGGTTGACTCAGCCCCAAGGACACCAGACAGGGTCCCCTTCAGGGCAGGTGGGAGGTCAGCTTGGGGGTTCCCTGACTGTTTAGGGATTTCCCATTTGTCCTGCCCTTCCCTTTCCTGTCTTTCCCTCGATGCCCCTGCCTCCCCTTCCCACCTCCATTCTGGGGAGCTGACTGGGAGTCCGGAAAGGCTGGCCGGCTGTGTGACTCCAGATAGGCCACCTTTCCTGTCTGGGTCCAGGATCCCCGCCTGCAAAGTGAGATCAGACTAGATACCTTCTACCCACCCCTGCTCCTCCGTCTTTCTCCATCCACCCCAGCCCTGGCTGTGTGAGACCCTTTGGAGGGAGAGAGGCCACGGCCTGGGAGGAGACAGTGGGTCTGTTGGCAGCTCCAGAACAAGGCTCCCTGGCGCAGTTTAGTTCTGGGTAAAACTGCAGCTCTAGGAGGGTCTCTGTTTTCTCCTCCTCCTGCCCCCAAGAGACGCTTCCTGCGCTTCAGCGGGGAGGAGGGTGGGGTCTGCTCATCCTTGTCTCTGGGCTTCGGTCTCCAGTCGCCACAGGAGCAGTGCAGAGCAGAACCTGGGGGTGAGGGTTTCTGGCTAATTGGGCTTGTCTTCCGCCCACAGTGGTTTGTTTGGAAAGACACAATCATGGCCTCCAGGGAAATCTGGGGCCCTCAGAGCCTCCTAAGGAGGCGGCCTTCCTCATTAGCGTCACTGACCTTTGCCCCTTCCCTCCCCCTGGGTCAGGTCTCTTAATTCTGCAAATGACTCAGGCTCCCTTGATCTGCACCTTGGGGCCTCCCTCACTTCCAGCCCTTTGCTGGGCAGGAAGCAGGGGTGCCCTCCGCTGACCCCACCCTGCGGGCTCAGTCCATTCTCATCAGTCTCCTCTCTCCAGGGCTTGTCTCCCTGGGCTTTCCCCAGCCTGACCTCTGAACCAGGGACTGCACTGGTCCTGGCCAGAAAACACTGATTCCTGGACACTGGGCGAGGTGAAAGAGGGGTGAGAGCCATTGCCAAGGACTCCGGGGTGGGTGTCTGTAGGGAGCAGGGGGCGGCGTTTCTGGCAGCTAGTGCCAGGAGGCTGGCGGCTGTTCCTGGGGCTTCTCCTCATGGCTCGTCTTTGTGAGAGCTTACCTAGAGGCTCCTTCTGTCCCGTATTCCTTCTTAAAAGTGTCCCTGTTTAAATGATTTAAGTTTGGAGTTGTGCTGACTTCAGATCCACTAAATCACTAACGTCTTCATCTTCGGTTGGGGAGGAGCTCTCATTTCTTCCCTCCACTGTGGCCATCCCCTGTCCTCCCAGCGGGGCCACAGAAGCTCCCCAGTGGCTCTCAGCCACCCAAACTGGGCCATCCTGCAGCTTGGGAAGTGAGTACCTGAGCATTACAAAGCGTCTTGCCCCAGGTGCACAGAGCGTGGGTGGCACAAGCTACTGTGGAAGCAGGCTTGTGACCCCCCGGGCTGGGCTGACCCACCACCTGGGAGGCTGGCTCTTTGGCTGTGGTGCCGAGAACCAATGCCTGGGTGCCGGCCTGGAAGGGATGGGTTCCATTCATTGTGGCTAGGAAAGCTCTGGGTGAGCACAGGTGGGTAGGGACGGGCTGTCCTGAATGACCCCGAGGGCCTGTCCCAGCCAGGACTTTGACAATGGCCCTGACTTTCCCGCTGGGCCCTGCACATGCTCAGGCTGCAGCATCAATAGGTCCTCTATGCTGGGCCTTGCTTCCAGGTGTGAGGACCCAACCTTTACTGAGATGACAGGATGGAAGTGAGCTCCTCGGTGCACAAGCTGGCCATGCTCCCGTCCGGTGGGAGTGGCCTGTTAATTGGTGATTTACTGTTTGTGGAACAGGTGGAGCAGGGACTTGGCAAGAAGACGTAGTCTGGAAGGAGGTGGGGGCTTCAGCATCAGCTCCCCAGCCAAGCAAAGCTCAGGCCAGAGAAACATGGGCTGATGAATGGATCTCCCGAATGAGAGGCTCCTGCTGCAGCCCACCACTGGGTGCGGGGCCCTGGGCTGAAGCAACTCCACACACAGACTCTTTGTTCCCTGCAGGGAGGAGGTGGCCTGCCTGAGTGTGGGCAGTGGAGGGCTGGGGGGTAGGCCAGCAGGCGGCTCAGGCCTGGACAGAGTCCTTTCCTGGGCTGGAAAATCCGGGCAAAGAGGGCCAATGTCTTTCTCTCACCTAAAGAGTTCTCAGGACTCCCTTCCCGGAAAAAGGCAGCTCCCTGCTCTTACTCTAGCCAGCTCCAGTCCAGAGAGGCCTGGAACCACGGAAATGCCAGGCCCTCCGGTAATTGGGGCTGGCAGGAAGTGATCTGGGGAATTACTGGGGTCAGGCGCCCCATTGAAGGCCAGGGCTTTGGAAGGGCGGCTGGCTTGTAATCTCAATTTGAGATCAGTTGATTTTGTAGTTAGTTCCAAAAAGAAAAGTCAGCTCTAATTAATCGGTGGACTTTGGAGGGCAGGAGAAATGGGGCCCAGAGAGAGGGTGGGAGTCCTGTGAGCCCCAGGAAGGCCTCAGATCTGGAGCCCATGGTCTCGGCCCCCTGATCTGTTTCCATTGAAATGGTCTGGCTGTCCCCACTGGGATTTCGTGGCTTTGAAAGAGTGCTGTCCCTATATCAGGCTCCTGTATCTATAGCTTCCATCTGTGTGAAGCACTCCGCCTGTGAGCCCGAGAGAGGCCTGGGGTTGCTTGGGCTTCCTGGGAGCCAGAGGGGTGCAGGAACGTTCCAGGAAGAGCTGCAGTGTTGGGCTGAGACAAGCTGCCTTCTCCTGGCTTTCCTGGAAGTCCCAGGACCATGCCAGCTCCCTGCAGGGATCATTCAGATGCAATCAGAGCCAGCGGGGAAAGCACTACACACCCTCAGTTCTCTGACTAGAATGCACCAAGTGCCTGAGGTCCTCCGCCTCAGGTGCTTCAGGCACTGCCCACAGAGAGCCTTGGAGGCTCAGAGAAAGGCCCAAATCCAGTCACAATCTTTTTCTCACAAGGAGGAAAACAGCTCAATACTCACCTCCTTTCCTTCTAGTGGAGGGGGCGCTGCTTACTAGAAATCACGGGCACCCCCAGGGCTCCTAAGACCCGGACAGTAGTCATTCAGAGCAAGGCTATAGGGGCAGACAGACCTGACTTCACTACTTCCTCGCTGTGGACTTTCAGGGGTGCACCTCTGTGAACCTCAGTTTGCTCATCTGTCCATCAGGGATAAGAATAAAATCTCCCTCACAGGGTTGTTACAAAGATGTAGTGAGGTGATGCATGCAAAGTGCCACATAATCGAACTGGCATGTTGAAGAGGCCCCACAAGTTAGCTATAATAACACTAATTGTCATTCTACAGAAGCGCGTCCATCCACGTGGCCCCTTGCCCTAACTGGCAGATCAGGACAAACATGCCCTTATGCAGAAGGGCTGAGGAGTGTGAGGAGGAGGGCTGGCATGGCCAGAAAATGAGGATCAAGAGGGGCTGGCTGGGTGGGCTTCTGCTCCTTACACCCTCGGCCCAGTGCCCCACCCAGCCAAGCACAGGGCCCATTGGACCTCCTCCCTTCTTTCTGGGGAGGCCCGCAGCCTCCAGGAGGGGTCACTGCAGCCCTAGCTGCTCTAGCATGAAGTTCTCACACCCCGCCTCCTCTGGTCTGAAAAACGCAGCCCTGAGCAGGGAGGGAATGTGTGCCGAGCCACAGTCCCCATGCAAACCGGGAGGCTTAACGCCCAGAGTGCCGCAGGCACCAAACGCACCCCCTACTGCTGAGACGGAGGGACCAGCTCTGACGTGCTTAGAGATAAGCTCTCACCAGACTTGTGATCACATATAGTGTACTCGTCAATCCTCTTGAAAGGAAGCCAAGGTTGCAATGTTTTAAACACATTTTGTGTCTTGCAACATATTTAAAGTAGATTGGTGTCATAAATTTGGATCAAATAGGTACCACATGGGCACACAACAATGCTCGCAGTGTCCAGGCAGCCAGGCTGGCCCTGAGAGGGGCGGGAGCAGCACGGGGCCTGCTGGCCACACTGGGCTTTGATCCTAAGGAGCTGGTGGAGAAGCCTGCCCTGCTGGCCGGTCTGGCCTCCGGGAGGCTGCCAGGCTGGGCCCCATTGCTGGGGTGGTGGTGGTTGCTAATCATTAGCAAAGTTCACGGCCGAGAAACATCTTCGCTGAGGGTTAAATTCCACCCCAAGCTGAAAGCAAGGCTCTCTGCACGCGTGTCACGTCGCTGGTGCACAGCAGTGGGTCCCTTGGTTACTCCCCGGGTCCCCCTCAGAGCCTGACCCCTATCCCAGCGCTGCGTTCCCACCTGCCAGCACTCCCTCCCCCCGGGGGTGGGAGCAAACTCATCTCAGCTGCTGTAATCAGGCCACCCTTCCTGTCGGAGTCTCCTTGCCATGCCTCACTCCAAGCAGAGACAGAGAGGGGAGAAGAGAGGAGAAGAGAGAAATGGTGGACCAAGGCAGAGTGCTTGACAGAAGAACCCTCTACATCCCAGAGAACACACAGAGGACAGCGGCCTGTGCACGGTGAGCTCAGCCTGGGTGAGAGCCCCTGAGGATACACGCACTTCTGCACCAGGGCAAGCAGACTGGCCTCTGGGCTTGGGCTCATGTGACCTAGCTTCCAATTCTGGAGGATTGTTCACCAGCTGTGCAACCTTGGACAAAGTATTAACCTCTCTGAGCTCACCTGGACAGTGAAGATAAAGAGCTAGGCCATGGTGAGGATGGATGAAGTGGGGAATGAGAGGTCTTTGGCTAAACCAGAGATGTAAAGTGTTGTCGTGCTTGTCCTCGGGCCCTAGTCTCCTCCTCTCAGAGATCTGATGGGAAGCAGACCTCTGCCTGTGCGTGGTGATCATGCATGGTGAAGTCAAGGCCCGTGGCCCCCGTGGGCCTGGGGCAGTGGGACGGGCACGTGGAGCCTCCTGAGAGTTGCCTGACCTGGAGGAATGACCCCAAGTCAGTAGAGGCCTGCCTGCTGCTGCTGGCCACCAGTGCCTAGTGCACACCCTCTGGGCTTGGTTGGATGAGGAGGCTGTGGCGGAGATGATGACAAAACAAGGGTCCCAGCAGAATGAGGGTCAGCATAGAGATGAGGGTACTGAGGCCACCTGGTGGCTCCAGGAGCACCAACTGACAAGACTCAAGGACAGGCTGGAAGAAGTGGAGGCAATGGGAGCCATCCAGAAACCCTGAGAGGCGGCGAGAGGGAGCTGGCAGCTGCACAGCCCCTGCAGGTCCCATGAGAGGCCGCAGTGGAAGGGCAGAGGCGGTGGTCTGGCGGGGAAAGGAAGGGTGGGGAGCAAGAGCTGAGCCCGAGGAAGAAGGGCCTTCTAAGTTCCTCGTGAGACCTGGAAGTGGTGACGCTTGTGACAAGACTGGCTGTGGGTGAAGGAAACCTGGACAAGACTCAAGGAGACCAAGACTCCTTACAAAGCCAGGGCTGCTCTTCCCTAGGGGCTGTGGAGCCAACTCTGTCTGTGGGAAGCTGGAGCTTCCCGGAGCTGGAAGGAATTTTAATCCGGTCTTCCATTGTCAGATACAGAAGCTTCTCAACACGTGCCAGACCCGTGGTTATCCAGCCTCCACTGGATCACCTCCGGTAACAGGGAGCTCCCTCCCTCCGAAGGCTCCCATCAGCACTTGCTCTGCACCCCCCCCCCCCCATCACGCAGAAGAAGTGCACTGGCCCTCTCGTGCTGGAGCCTTCTCTAGCGGCCCGGGGCCTTTTCTCCCCAGAGCAGGCTTTCTGGGGGTCAGGAGCTGCCCCGCTGTCAGCAAGACCACACTGGCTTTCTCCGCAAATTCAATGCAGTCAGGGTTGAATGATTTGTCCCAAGTCTGAGCCCAGGATCGCCACATTCATGGGACCAGGGCCTCTGTCATCGTGACACTCCGGCCCCCAGCTGAGCCCTTGGAGGACAACAGAGCCCAAGCTCTTTCAGGAGAAACCAGACCCCCAGAGGGCAGGAGAACGCAAACGCCGCCATGGTGTGGATGCTAGTTTTGAGCATCGCCACGATCCCAGGGAAACCTCTGCCAGCCCTGTAGTTTCTTCACAGCTTGAAAGAGCTGGTGTGGCTGCTAATGGGAAAACCGACCCCGCTCTGCACCAGGAGGCAGTAAATTTTGTGAGTCTGTGTGAGTGGATGGAGGCAGCCGCGGGGGCTATAATTTCCACTTCCTGACACAACACAAACTTCTCAGTTTATGCAGAACTAATTACGGAACTCTCAGGTCTCGCCACTTCTCCCACCAAGCACCCATAAAACAGTGCGGTCACGGCAGCCGCTGGAGTAGAGCATGCGGGGTAATGTGCTTCTCAGGAGTGATTCTTCCCTTTCCAACCCCCACCCCCTCCGTGTCCTTCTTTCCTTCCTGCCTCCTGTCCTCTCCCGGAAGGAAGGCTCCAGGGGCTTCCCCGCCTATAGCGGGTGGTACCATGGGAAGGGCCCAGACCTGGACATGCATTCCTGCCCTGTCAGTTATGCGCCAAGGGACTGTGGGCATGTCTCAGTTTCCTCATTTGTAAAGAGAGAAATAGTGCCAGCCTCTTAGGATGGTCCTAGGATCAGAAATGATGCAGGTCACTTTCAAGAACAGCCTGGCAACATTTGTCAAGTGGTGACTTTTATTAAGGTCATTTTTGTTATTGTAGTTACTGTAATGACCACCCCTGGGCCTTGGTTCAGTGTTTCCCTGTCTAAAGTGCCATTTATTTCCCTGGACATCGCTGATTGAAGGACCACTGTGGTGGATTAAAAATGGCCACAAATGCTTTGCCTCCCCTTCCACAAAAACAAGTGGAAGCTGAATCCCCTCTCCCACCCCACATGACTTGGCCATGTGACTTGCTTTGACCAATGGGGCCTCAGAAAGCGTGATGCAAGTGCAATGGGACTTGCCCCTTTTGAACGCTGCCCTGGGCCTGCCACCATCCATCATCCAATGTGACTGCATGAGTGAGCCCAGGGCACCAGTGGTACTCCCAGATGGCCAATCCACAGAATCGTGAGAAACAAACTGTCATTTCAAGTCAGTAAGTTTGGGACGGTTTGTTACACAGCAACGGATAACTGATACACCTACCCATTCACCAGACCTGAGCTCACAGGTTCTCACCCCCCAGAAGATTCCCAAACCCCTGCCAGCCTGCAATTAATCTCTCCACACCCCGTATTCACACAGTGCCTTGTGGTGGTAGCAGTGAGCACAGCCTGCCTTCCCCAGGGTTGTTTGTGCAGGAATTTCGTCTCTCCGGTCTGTGAGCTGCCAGAGAGAAGGGCTGGGACCTACCCCCATTTTCCCAACCACACTCAGCACAGAGCTCTCCCTGGCGGAGCTGAGGTGCCCCACTATATATACAGCTGCAGAGGTCCGGCTGGACTGCTGATTTGCCCAAGGCCCCGCTCGCCTCAGCCTTCTGCTCCCCCAAGTGGAGACATGACCCCTGTCCAGCCAACTTCACAAGCATTATGAGGCTCATGCTGGGTGACTGTGCAAGATACTGTGTGCATGGCCAAGTCTGGACCCTGTGTGCACCATGGTGAGACCCCACTTGGGTTACCGCGGCGGGGGGGGGGGGGGGCGTGTCTTCCCCTTCCCCCTTCTTACCTTCCGTCCGTGGTAGCCCTGGATCCCTGGGTCTCCCTGGGGGAACAAAGAGAGGACACTTAGAGGGGTTTCCCTGATGCCAAGCCCCAGCTCCCACTGTTCGCTTCACATTCCCACCCCTCCTCTTCCCCATGTCTACGTGCTCCTGACCTCCACCCCCAGCCAGCCCTGGATCCACAACAGAGGCTGCTGTGTTGCTCAGAACAAGGCCCTGCCTTGCAGAGGGAGAGCGATGGTGGGAAGGGTCAACTTGGCAGGAGGCCTGAGTTTCAGTTTTGTTTCGACCACTGATGTTCGGTGCAGAACTTTGCTCCAGGACCCTCGGCTTCCACATCTGTGAAATGGTTGGGCTTTGCAGCTTATCCTCAGAGCCCGAGGGTCCCTTAGCTTCAAAGGGAGTGTCGGTTTGACATCAAGAGCTTCCAGACAGGGTTTCAGAAGAGACCAGATGACCCTGAAGGTCCCTTCTAGTTCTGACCTCTCGTGAAACACTCTTTTATTGGGAGGCTGTCACAGCATCCTGAGCATCAGCCTTCAGTTTCAAACTAGACTGTAAGATCCTTGGAGAAGGGACTGCACCTTCCATACCAGCCACTTGGTTGGCTGAGCAGACAGAAGTTCAATCCTTGTGAAACCCAATCAGTGCCCAAGAGGGTGGCATTTTGGGGATGAGCCAAGCATGACCCATCTCCCAGCTGAGCTCCCTCTCAGCTCCTCACGCAGGGCCCTTCGGTGCTGCCTGCCCCTCCTCCTGCAGGGAACTCTCCCACTCCCTCAGTGTATCACCCAGACGGGCCCTCACCTTCGGTCCAGGAGGCCCAGGAAAGCCCTGTGGAAGCAAAAGAAAGGTGAGTGGAGGCGAATTCCACTGGTAAACAGTTGCGGTGAGTCATGTTTACAGTGGAGGCTGGGGGCAGCGCAGTGCTTGAATGGCTGTACTGGGTTTGGATGTGAACAGACTAGAGGATCCTGGGAGGGTATCTGAAACCTGCTGAGGGCACACGGGGACACATGTCCCTCTCTGGAGCCATGTGGGCGCCGTGGGCATCGCCTCTGCGCTTGCCCACTGGAAAATAGGTCCGTGGCATCGGGTGAAATTGAGAGTGTGGTTTGGTCCAGATCCCCACCCGCCTACCTCCTAACAGGGACCCCTCCCTGGAAAGCCGACCTTGCCCAGAAGAGTTATGATTTTGCCTTTGGTCTTGCCAGCCTGCGGGGGAGCCCTCTGCCTCCTTCCCCAGGGCCCTGTGACCGTGGCAGCCAGCAGCGGGGGGGCAGCGGCGTGGGCCCAGGGCCGGCGGAGCCCAAGGGAGAGGCGGTCCTGGCTGTGGTGGGGTGGGGGTTGGGGGGGCCTGGCTGGCAGGCACAGGCTGTGGAAAACTGTGTTGCCTCAGTCTGGTCTGTTTCAGTTGGTTTAAAAACACACTTTCTGGTTTTTTTCTTTATGAAAACCTAACAAAGAAAACCATCTGGCTTGGGTTCAGTGAGTGAGAGCCCAGCGTGTTAGGGGAAGGGCAGTCAGCAAAGAGGTGGACGTTGAATACTTCTTTGGTTTTCTCAGCTTCCTTTAGTTCGATTCTCTAAATTTCAGGTCCTTTCGGGTTTCCCGCTTTCCTATCTTGAAACCTGTGAAAGTGAGACTCATCTCCCTCCCTGGGGTCCTGGGGAGAAATCATGGAGACATTAACACCGTTGTGGGGGTCAAGCTGGGCAGGGGAGCCCTAGCAAGCTAGGTTTTTACATGGCTGTGCCACCTTCCGGCCCGGTTGGGTGCTGGTCAGCCGGGGCTGTCACCCAGCCTGGAGGGGCCCCGTGCTGAGCCTCCGCGTTGGCAGCTGGGGCAGCTGAGGGGCCCAGATGTGGAGCCAAGTGACCTGGAATGTGACTGTGCTCACTGAGGGCTATTTGGCAGGGACAGCACAGGCCCAGTGGTTTCACTGCTGGGACTCGGTCCCAAGAACACGACCAAGATGTGCAGACCTCTGTGTCCGAGGGCACAGCTCACAGAAGGGAACTCTTTAACTGCTTTCTCAACAGGCCCAGCAGCCCTCAAGATCCGTGCTGCGGGAGACTCCCAGCGTGGGGAGGGGCGTGGGGAGGGGTATAAGTGGAAAAGTAACAGGATGCAGACCGGCACATAGATTTCAGAGCCTGGAAACATTTAGGTGCTGCTGTATCTAAGGAGGAAAATGGAAGGCCTCTCCCAAATGTGAACGATGGTGAACGATGGGTATGGGAAAATCGACACTTTAAAACCGACACTTCATCTATATTTCAAAATGTTCATAATGAATGCACGATGTTTCAGTCACAAGAAAGCAAACTACGTTTGTTTGTTTTTAGCCACGTGGGGAAAACATGATTAAACAAGTTTTGTCCTTAACCCTCCTAACGTCGCAACAGGCAGCACTAGTCTTAGCTCTGGGTAGGGGACCCATTTTCTCCAAAGCAGGCCAGGTGCCTGCTGAGCTACACTCCTGCCCTGGTGCTTCCTTGCACAAAACTGGGCTGAGAAAGAGCTGGGTCTTGGCCAGGGCTTGGAAGTGGGTGACTTGGTGGTCCCAGCTGTGTGTGGTTTTGCCTGGAGGTGGGGTGCCTGTTGGCCTCCCTGGGCCCCTGCCAAACCTCAGGCTCAGTGCAGGGTCCCCCCGGCGACCGGGCATCCACCTGGTGGCTTAGGAGTATGAAACCTGCATGCACCAGAAAAGGCATGTTTGTTAGGGGTGCCAGCTGGTGGGACAACCCTCTGCTACCTCTGTCAGAACTCACTGCCCCCGACTCAGGTTCTCCTAAGCCCAGGGGTCAGGGGGCAACCATCAAAGGTGGCCCTGGAAACTATCTTCCCTCTTCCTAAGGTTGCAGACAGCCTGTTAGCGATTTCCTCCTGAGAAGGTAATGATTGGAGCTGAAGACACAGCCCCAGAAGGTGTATTTTCAGAACCAGAGGGCAACGGGGGAATGTGGCAGGGGCGGGCAGCTCCTTGCATGGGCCACCCATGTTCATTGGCTTTGCTGAGGTGCTTTTGCCATTCAGCTGGGATACTGGTTCCTACTGGTTCTGCACAGTTTGGATGCTTCCAGAGAATTCTTAGGACAAGTCTTAGAAAAGGTGGCAGGAAGACAGGAAGGGGGTACTTACACGTGGCCCCATGGGCCCTGGCAGTCCTGGATGCCCCAGAGGTCCACTCGGTCCGGGGGGGCCTGGTGGCCCTGGTGGGCCTTGGATGCCAGCCTGGCCCTGTTCACCCTGAGGTTCATGGAAACAAGTGTTAGAGAGAGACCCCCAGGGCTGTAGAGCAGCTCCCGCCCCAGTGCCATGCACCCAGTGAGGGCCCTGCGGTGGCATGATGGTGATGCTGCTGCAGTGGTGACCACATGCAGGGACTGGTGGTGGCAAGGTGATGGCCGAGACACTAAGCCCCCAAGAGGAGGTCCTTCCAGACAGGACTTGCTGCTGGAATAGTTGGTCCCGGGGTGAGAGCCCCACTGTGAGTGGCAGAGGCAGAGGTGTGAGTGAGGCGACCCCCAGCCCAGAAGGTCTGTTCCCAGCCTGGCAGAGCGCCGGGGCCCAGCCCCTGTGGTCTGAGACCAGGGCCTGCCTCGGCTCCCTCCCTAGCGAGTCGCACCCTCCCTCTATGCCCTGGCCTCTCAGCCACCAAATGAGAATAGCAATTCCTCCTTTCCTAACGCACCTTTTTACCATTTTTGGTGATCTGGCCCAAAGGATCAAATCAGATCCTTGGGTCAGAGGTTACAGAATTTTGTTTGACTCACTAAACAATTCAGCAAGAGATTTTAAGTAAAAAATTTGCACTGATGGATCCTGATGAAAAACTGGGGGCCCTGGCATCTAGGCCCACATTCCTGGGGGCAATCATAGACTGGGCTGGGGAGTGGCACCCCCTTCTGGTGGGGCATGAGTTCTCCAGATGCATCAGGATGGATGGAGGGCTTGGGAGGCTGGGTCAGCATCCTGTTCCCTCAGGAAGGGGAGAGAGCCTGGTTCATGTGACCCAGATCTTGGGCTGGGGGCCAGTCAGAGTTATCCTAGATGCCATTATCCTAGATCCCAATAGTTTCAAATATATTAGTTTCAAAGTGAGCTTTCCAGGGACAATCTGGGCTCGGCTCTTGTGACAAGGGGCCCATCCCTACAGACAGACCGACACAGAACAGCCTGGTCAGTGTGAGAGCTCCAGGCTGGGATGCGGGGCCACACAGGCAGCCTGCGGTCCAAGCGAGCCCACCCCGCTCACGGTAATCTCAGCAGGCCTCTGTGACGCCTGATTGCCTGTATGAAAGAGGGAGCTAAGGTTGCTTCCTGCAAACTCTGCAGAGGGAAATGATGGTTATAAACAGGAGTGCACAGCTCCAGCATGAGGACGGTGAGTTTGGCAGCACCCGCGTGAACCATCTCTTGGCTGGGACCTCTGAGGCAGATGGCACTCAGCAGCAGTCCTGTAGGCCCTGGGCTCCATCCTGCCGTGCCCTCTGAGGGGCTGCCTGCGGGCCAGGAGCGTCCACGGTGGAGGAGGCAGGTGCAGAAGTGGGTCCCAGGTCCCATTTGACAGAAGGCTCAGGGAAGGTGAGTTCCCTGACCGAGGTCACATGGAGAATTTGGCGGTGGGGGCCAGGACCCCAACTCGGACCCCCAGACTATTCCTATTCATTCCAACCAAGCCTCCAGCAAAAACTGCTCACCATCCAACTTACTGCACTTTGGAAGTGACCTCCAACACCATCTGCTAAGCACATAATACCACTTATAAAGTTTCCTATTTCAACTAATATGAGACCCAGTGTTTAAGTATCTTACAGAGCCTGTAAAATCAATATTGGTTTATTGATAGGAAATGGGTAAACCTTTTTATGTCCCATGATGGCTGACAGCACAAAAACCTCATTCTCCAGGCAGGAGCTGCAGCAGGCAGAATAGGGGCCCCTGCACCTCCATCTCTGCTTTGGAAACCAGGTCAGGGCAGCACAGAAAGTTCTGGCTCCCCCACCCCTCTTGATGTCTTCATCTGTAAGGTGGGGATGATGATGGTGGCGCCACCACTGCTGGTGGCGGGTGAGAAAACCCGAGCAGAATGCTCACAGCAGTGCCTGGGGCCAGGGAGCACTCAACAAACAGCAGCTAATGCCGCTGAGGCCAGGAGGTGGCTGCGGGGTGCTGAGGCGAATGGCCGCTCTGAGAGCAAGGACTCAGCTCTCCTGGAAAGGGGTGTGGCACGGGTAGGAGTGGGTGACGTGGGGCACACTTGGTGCTTCTCTGAGCTGCCAGCAGGCCCTCTGAACAGCCATGCTCGGGGCAAGTGCTCAGAGCACATGGAGGCTCTCGAGGATTTGGCGGTGTAACAGGATCTGCAGGCTCGGGTGACACGCGTATCACATGTCCCTCTGTATTTTTAGCTGTTAACTGGAGTGACTTTTTTCAGCCTTGTACAATCAGGTGCCTGACATGCAGGCCTCTGGACTCCTGAGTCAGGCCAGGTGGTGGCTCCAGGCCATGCTTTCAGGCTTTCAGAAAGCATCCGAGAGCCCTGTCACTTCCAGCATCCCCGTGGCCTTGGGGGTACTCCGTGTGCAGTGTAAGGGAGGCTAGGGGCACGCGTAGCAGCCACGGGCTGCCTGGCCTGTGGTCAGTGCCTGAGCCTGATCTCTGGGTCTTTGCGATCTGGTCCTGTCTCAGCCTCCTCGGGGCTAGAACAGAAGGAAGCGGTTGCTTGCAGTGACTGCTCCTGTCGGCTGCGGGCTACATTCCCTCCGCAAAGTTCCTCACTCCTCAAACTTGGGTACCAGTGATCAGATGCGAAGCAACCTGCACGCCTCAGTATGAAGCGCGTAGGGCCAACCGAGAGGGCCCTGGGTCGGGGAGGGGGCTCTGAAGGCCTGGCTGCAGGCTCCCATTCTGCCTCTTGCAGTTTGTGCAAGCTCGGACACAAACTCACTCCTCGCTGAGCCTCAGCTCTGTGATGGCACTCGAACTGTCCAGGGACTGTTCTAAGTTCTTTGCATGCACAGTGACCCCGTGCAGTAGGAACTGATCTTATCCTTATTTCACAAACGGGAAAGCTGGGGTACAGAGAGGTTAAGTAACTTGCCCCAAGTCACACAGCTAGTAACCTGGGTGCCCTGCCATTTACTGTGCAACCCTGGGCAACTTAGCATCTCTGAGCCTTGATTTCCCCATCTGTGAAGTAAGGATGACATGCCTAATCCATGAAACCGTTGAGAGAATTGAAGGGGGTCAGGCCTGTGAAGTGTGCAGCACGGTGGGCTACACTGCGAAATATGTAAGCCAGTGACGGCTGTCGGTGGTGGCTCTATGAGTAGTAATGGGCGCTGGAAGCTGTGGGTCTCCTGGGCTTGGGTGTTGTGTATTTCCAGGTCTATGGCACTCATGGCAACCAGTTTTGTCTACTTTAATTTAACCAAAGTAGAGTGAGGTTCTGTCTTCGTCGACAGCCCCAGCTGGCCTGTCAGGGCCCAGAGACTTGCTGAGCCCCTGGGGACGCCACAGGAGGTCTGGGCAAAGGGAAGGGTCTACCTGGAAGGTCCGCCTTTTTATGACTGGGGGTGGAGCCAGTCGCACTGAATTGAGGAGAGGCAGCAGCTGAGGAGAAAGATGAGTTGGAAGGTCAGAGGGCAAAGGCCAAAGGTCGCAGGTGTTCAGGAGGACGCCCGAAGTCGCCAGGAAGGCAGGGTGGCCAAGAGGGAACGGAAGAGAGATAGAGAAGAGAGGTTAGCGAGCACGAGGCAGGGGACGCGGAGGCCTGGGTGAGGCATTCTCGTGGCTGGTGTGGCGCAGCACTGAGCTTGCCCTTGGGTGGTGCGCCGTCCCTGGAAGGAGCAGTGGCCCTTGGGGTGTTGGCTAGCAGCAGCCCCCAACTGGGAGAGTGGTCGTCTTTGGCTGGGCCTGCCCTCTGCGGCCATGCTGGGCTGAAAAGGCCGCCTGACACGCGGCCCAACATTGCACTGCGGGCCCCACCCACTCCTTGTGGACAAAGGCCTGCTGGGCCAGGGCAGAGGACCCAGAGGCTCCGGCTCGGTAGGGAGCCACGGCACCAGCTAAGCTGGTGCTGGAAGCCAGGCTGGTGTGTGGCGGTCTCTGGGTTCTTTTTTGGGGTGAACGAGAAAGGCTGATGTCAGCGACTCTGGAGAGGTGGTTAAGGGCTGTGCCAAGCTGGGCTGAACCGACCGAGGGTGTGGCCGGTGAGGGCACAGGATAAGTGCTACTGAGGTCTCACCCTGGGGCTGCAGGGCATGGAAAATAGAGGCTGGGCAAGGATGTCTCTGGCGTGTTCAACCACTTGTTTGGGAGAGGCAACTTGCAATCACATTATTGAATGTGATTTTCATTTCTGGAAATTCTTGCCGCTTTCAATCTCTATACCCACGAAACATGGCTCTAGGAAGTGGTTAGAACCCATGTCAAAACCAAGATGGCATATAATCAACCTCTTGTTTTTGAAAGCATTTTTACTCACAGGAGGCCCGTGGGATGAGTGTGAAGGACCAGGGGCCACCTGGGCTGAGAATGTGCCCAGCTGGGAACAGGGGGGGGGGGCAATCACGGCCTTTCTAGGTCACTGCTCCCTTCACAGGCCACTGCTGCACGGAGAGCCCCACCCCCTCCCACTAGGGGCTGAGGATGTGCAATGTTGGGCTCTGTGTCCAGGAAGCCTCTTCTCAGGGCGGCCTGAGACCTTCCAGAACAGGGCCTACGAGCCTTCAGGGTAATGATCTGGTTGGAGTGCAGGGCTGCTAGCGAGCTGCTGCTTAGGTGCTCCTGGTGCGGGAGGGGAACGGAGGTGGTGAGACAGGGCAACAGGGCAGAGTGAGTACCAGGGCCACAGGCACCAGCTCCCCCGGCCCCCTCCCAGGGGTCTCCACCGCCACCCCTTCCCCCCTCCCTGGAGGTGCTGCAGGCTGCAACAGACAAGGGACCAGCCTGGCTCTCTTGGCATCTTGTAAACCTAGAGGCCTGCCACCCCACGATACCCGCAACCCCCGCCCAGAAAGCCCATAGATCACTTGTGCTAGAAGCCCCTTGCTTCCCTACTCACTTCCAAATAAACAGCAAGGGCCAGCTGCCTTGCTCTGCCCACCAGCTGGGTCCCCAAACCCGCTGTCACCCCCCGCCTGACCCACACTGCCACGGTCACAATGCCATGACTTGCTGCGCCCCGTGGCAAAGGTGCTTCTGGAGCCTTCTCTCCCCTCCCTCTCCCTCTTCTTATGTTGGGCTTAGGGGCGGAGAGCCCTCTCTTCCCCCAACCCCACTGAGTGCGCTCAGGCCTGATGACACTGCCAGAGTGTCTGTGGTGGTGTCATCTTTTGCGCTGGGGGAAGCTGTCTTTCTTTTGGGCAACATAACAATCCTGTGAGCCCATCGTTTCAAATAAACACAGCTGACCTTCTATTATTGTATCAGGATCAGGCCAGCCGGAACACCAGGGCCCCTACGTCCCTGGAGCACATGCTGCTGACAGGCTGGCTCTGTCTGCACTGCTGCCGGCCTGCGCCCCCTGCCCGGGCCCAGCCCAGTCTTGGCCTCAGTGCCAATCCAGCTGCTCATGTTCAAGGCTCCCTGAGGCCTGTCCCTGACCCAGGAATCCAGGGATCAGAGTCTGATTGGCAGGACCCTGTAGCACAGCCCTCCTGGCGGCCTTCCGGAGCCTGGTGGACTCTGAGCCTGGCTTGTCTCCACTCCCTCATCCCCCTGCCTGGCAGGGGTTGGCGGCCAGTGGGCCACACCATGGGTGTGTTTCTGGGCACAATGAGGTCCATGACAGGGGGATGGGCATCTTTAGATGCTCAGGGCTGAGAGTGGCAAGGCCAATCCACAAAACAAGGGGCATTTTCCAGGTCCTGGCTTGCTGGGCCTCTCGCTGGAAGAAGCGGTGCACACCGCGGCCCTCCCCGTCTCATGAATGGCTCTGTAGGTGCACCGTTCGCAGGTTCCTCACGGGATGCCAACAGGCTTTGGGCTTGCACCCTGGGGTGGAGCCAGGGGGAGGAAGCGGCTGAGAGGGGGGCTAGGGGAAGTGGGAGACCATCTTAGCCCTGTTTGAAATGTGTCCTCTATTCTTCAAGAAGCAAAGCAGAGACTTCACCCTTCAATTGAAATGATCCGCCCCCAGTTGTCCCTTACCATCAAGGATGGGTCATCTGAAACAGTGACTAACCCAAAAGTCCCTCTGAATCAGCCAGGGAAGGCAGCCAAACAGGCACACACAGGCACGCACAGTGACAATCACACACGCACACTCGGTAGGGATTCTGATGCAGACTCGCGCACGCCACACAGCCTTACAGGGAAGGTGATGTGAGGAGAAGCGGCCGGCACTCGAAGTTGTGGATCCACACCTGCTGGGCGACTCGCAGCCCAGACGGCGCAGGGCAGACACACAGACACGAACGGCGGGTGAGCATGAGCGCTGGAGGCTGGCTCTGCACAAACACACAGACTGACCACAGGGCACACTGCCGGGCCTGGCACACACACCGCCACCCCACAGCCCCTACTCTGGCTGCTGCACGCAGAGGGGGCTGTGCTCCTGCTCCCAAGCTCTGTAGGTGCTGGGAGCTCCAGGGAGATGAGACCGAGCTGGGGGCTGCGCCCCAGGATGGATCAGTTTTAGAGGTTCACTTACCCGGTGTGGGTACTCTCCACACTGACCCTGGACAAGAAAGGGAAAGAAAGGGGGTGTTAGGCACTTGGTGGGCTGTCCGTCAGGGGCACCCTCAGGACTTGGAGATAGACCACGCACATTCGTCACCCCACCAGCCCCCCTCTGGTCCTGGACTGAGCTCTCCGAGGCAGGAGAACTAATTTCCACCCTCACCGCTGGCTGGCGGCACAGAAGAAACTCCCAAGGTCTGCCTGGATGCGGCCCCGTGGAGCCTGGGGCAGAGCTCTGTGCTGTGCACTGCTTGCCAGGACCACGTGGTCAAGAGTTATGCTCCATGCCTGGCATGGAAAGACTGAGGGTCTACCCAGCGTTCCTGAACAGGAACCCCTGGATGGCAACGGCAGACAGCGGGGCAGGCGTGGGCAATGAGGCCCCCAGAGACATCCTCTCTGAGCTGGGGGTGCCAGGCCCCTGTACCATCTACCTGGGGCAAGCCCAGTGCAGAATCTCCATTAGAAATTCAGAGACAGAGAATGGGGGCCAAGAAGGGGGCCAGGCTAGTGGTTTATACATCGACACCTCAAAATCCTAGAGGCTCATGGAGGGGGTCAAGAAAGTGTGGGGGTGGCAGGTGGGAGAGGCTGAGAAAGAGGCTGAGGAGAGCCAGACTGCAGGGTGTTTGCCCCGCCCCGCCCCGACCCCTGTACCTCAGAACAGACCTGGAGCCGGGGCAGCTTCCCTTTTCTCTTACGTACCCCGGAACCACGGAGGACTCCATGGTTCTGCTACTGAGAACTAAAGTGTGCAAATAAGCACTCTGGACCCCTTTCTGCCTGTTTTTTTTTAAAAAAAATGTGCTCTACCTGAGATGAAAATTCTAGAAAACTGCCACTGGGCCTACCTTTTCTCCTTTTTCTCCTTGAGGTCCCTGGGAAGAGATGGAAATGAGAGTGTTAGAAACTAAAGCTAAACACACAGCAGCCCAAAACCTCTCTGCTGTGGGACATTCGGGTGAGGTACCAACCGGCTGTCCTTGGGGACCCGTCAGGCCCTGTGGGGAGGAAACGCCACAGGTCAGTGGGTGCACAGATGGCAGGCAGATCAGAGACGCAGGTCTAGGCAGGGACTGTGCTAGAAGCCAGGCGTCCAGGTGCTTTCGGAATGCCTGCAGTTGTGAAGGCTGGGCCCCGCCACCCCCCGCCTGGTCTTCCTGTGCTTGAGATGTCCCAGGGGGCGTGGTCTGTACACCCCGTCTCAGCTTCTTCAAGTCAGCGGGCATCACTAGCTGTGCTCTGTCCCCACGTGCATGGCCGTGATGAAGAATAGATTCCTCCACCCACCATCATCTTATGGGCCCCGGCTGGGAAGGGGCTGCATTTACATGTCAGGTGGGGCACTGCCTCTGTGGACCGCCTGCCTCACTCACACCCATCTACCTCCCCGTGGCTTTGGAGATGCCTTTGGTGTAAGAGAGGAAGCAGGAAGTTAATGACTTAAGCCTTGTCTTGGGCCCCTTGGAGGAACATAAGAGATCTTGGGATTTCCTTCTAGGATGTCGTG
Source organism: Macrotus californicus (assembly GCA_007922815.1). Taxonomy (NCBI): domain Eukaryota; kingdom Metazoa; phylum Chordata; class Mammalia; order Chiroptera; family Phyllostomidae; genus Macrotus; species Macrotus californicus. The sequence goes on along the minus strand of VMDR010000901.1, from coordinate 86,159 downwards.
TCGAATTTACAGGGCTGAGAAAGGAGCCCGAGTTCAGGGTGGACTCATGTCCTCTGCGGAGGGTACAGCGTCCAGCTGGCTCTCAGGAGCCTGAGCTGAGGCCCTGTCGGCGAGGCCTGGCGGCTGGTGTGGAGCGAATTGGGGCAGGACAAGCACTTCCTGCTTTGAGGGCCCACTCTGAGGCTGGCGTTCAGGACGTGCTGAGCTCACACCTGCACTGGCCCGTGAGAAAGGTGCTCACGCCAGCTCCGTCTTGCAGACAAGGTGAGGGAGACAAGGGGCAGCAAGGGGCAGCATCGGGATGTGAGCCCAAGTTTGTCTGACCGTAGGGTCCAGCTCTTTCCACTCTGCCATGCTCTCTGAACTGGGCTAGACCTTGGGAAGCAGGGCTTGGGCTTCTAGGCTTGGCTAGAGCCATAGGCAGTGCCCCAGGCTCTGGGGCCTGAGGTCCCTTCCAGCCACCATCCTGAGGGCCTGTGAGGGCACACCTACTGGACCTCTCTCTTTAGGGATCAGAGAACTCAGGATCTGCAGGACAATCCTTCTGAGTGGGAGACAAGCCTTCTTTGACCATGACTGGCCAACTGGACAAACCACCCAACTGGGAAGGTCCCAGGAGGTTCATAGAGGAGACAAGTGACCTTTGGGACAATCCGTGTGGCACACCAGTCCATGTGGCTGACCAAGTGTTCAGTATTAAGTTCAGCGGAATATGATGCATCTGGTGCAAGACTGCGGGTGAACAGGCCACACTCTCTCGGGCAGAGAGAGGAGCTAGATGAGGGAGGGAGGGCCAGGGGCCGAGAAACCAACAAAGGCCTGGGATCACACAGACTTGCGGGAGTGAGTCCGGGCATCCCGAATGGTGGCGGGTGGGACAACCGTGGTCCCCAGAGGTATTTGGTAGAGCATACACAGTTTTATTTCATTTAATTGCCAACATTTAAGAGCAAGGAGAGCACAACAGAAACCTGGATTTCAAGTCTCTTTTCAGTATTTCAAGGCCCGATAACACATGGCAACAATTACCTCTAGCTGAAAAGCGGTTGTCCCTTTATTAAGGCAGGTCATGGGTGACATGCTGTCTTGCTTCTGGTGTGCCAGGCACGGTTCTAAGCACTTGGTGTGAATGAACTCTTCCCACCCTTAGAACAGCCCTGTAAGTAGCGGGCTGAGTTGTAGATGGAGAACTTCCACTCTCCTTTATAGCACTCCTGGGGCCCCGATCCTGTCTACATCTTACATCGGGTTCTTGGGGCTCCTGTGAGGTGGGTGGGACAGAGGTAACCCCCTTAGACGGGTGAGGACATGGGTTTAGCACATGAGGGTGAGCCCCAGCCCCCCATGTTGGATGCCCAGCAGAGGGAAAACCATCTGGGGAGAGAAGAGAGTAGGAGACAGACAGATGATAAGCAGGCCAAGATAATTACGCCAGACAGAGTGTTGAATTAATAGCTCAAGGCCCCCGTGCCAAGTCAAACAGGAGTCTAATAGCTCTGTAGCCTGTCGGATTTTGATGGATGACTCTGAGGCAGATAGGGGATCTATCACACTGAGTGAGGCTCATGAGAGATGGGATGGCCCCACCCTTCCCCTTGAATTAGCTCTGACCCCTAACAGATGGGAGACTCATGGGTGGTTAACTGGGGTGGGGCAGAGGGACTATAGGAAGAGGAATCCCATAGAAGAAGGGTCCTTTCTTCCAAGACAAAAGGCCCTGGCAGCAGAAAGGAAGTGTGGTGAGGGGTAAGATCTCAGCACATGGGTCCCAAGCCCAGCTCTGTCACTTAGGAGCTGTGGATGTGGCCTTGGGTAATACGCTCACTCAAACACTCTGTGCCTCGCTCTCACCTTTTGTGTGGCGAGAATAACAAGTCATTATGAGGATTACAGAACAGTGTTAGCTGATAACCATCATTACTGCTTGTGCAGTGCCAAGACTGAATATGGTAGCCTCAAGCCAGCAGGAAGGGGGAGCCCCAAACTCCTGGCATCCCAACCCCTTATGCCTCTACCACGACGGAAACATGGACGTTTACTCCTGCCTGGGTCTGCATTACTTCAGGCACAGGCACAACATACTTAGGAACAGGGTAGGGGCAACAAGAAATACATTTGCAGTGTATTTCTTGGGGTGGAGAGGAAAGCCAGCTGGGGACCTGGATTCCAGCCCCAGCTTTTCCATGCACTACCTCCAGTGCCTCATGCCTTTCTTCCGGTTCTGTGGATATTTGAAGGACTTTCCTGCCTCAGGGCCTTTGCACAGGCTGTTCTCCCATGTCCCTCCCATCCCATTTTCTCTTAGTTAAATCCCCATCCCTCACACCCTAGTTCAGGTTTTATTCTCAGGAAGGCCTCTCCGACCCAGCCTGGGTGAGGTGCTGTGATACCGAGTTTTCTCGCGGTAACCAGCACTGCCTTTTCATAGCACTGATGACAAAGGTGATTTGTTAATTGTGTGAGTGGTTATTTAAATGTACGTCTCCCCCACCACACTGGGAGCTCCGGGATGGCGAGGACGGTGTCTTCCTTGCTCCTGTCTGTATCCCTAGCCCTGGTACAGTGCCAGCATATTGTAGCTGCTCCACAAAAATGTGTTAAAGGAAGGAAGGAGGCAGGGAGACAGGGAAGGAGAGAGGGAATTAAGGAGAGAGAAAGGCAATAAAATGTGGAGGGAAGGAATTCGAGAACTGGTTTGGATCCTGTTTTGGATGCCCCCTAGCTAGGTGACTTTAGGCAGATCACTCAGTCTTTCTGAGCTTTGGTCTCCGCAGCTGTCAAACGGGACACCAATGGGACCTGGAGCACGGGGTCACGCTGAGGATTAGGTGAGCTAATCTATGTACGGTACTTAGCTCCATGCCCACCAGACAGAAAAGCCTTCATAAGTGTTAGCTGAGTCTGAGTCAAGTGGCCAGGCTGAGGTTCCGAGGGAGCTGAGTCACCAAGGGTCCCCTGGCAAGTGGTTATCTGCCTCCCTCAGCGGGCAGGGCTCTGGCCCCCATGATCTGGCAATGTCTCAGTTATGAATGGAGTGTTCTCACCTAGCACTTTGAGCCCAGCTGGACAGGGAGATAGGAGCCTGCCACGTTCCTGTCACACCTGGCACAAACCAGGCCTGCCTGCAGAAGGTGACTGCTCACAATGTGGATATGACCAGCCTGGGAGGCAGGACAGCATCCCAGCTGGGGCTGGCCTATCTGCTCTTAATGGCCCCTCAGTCCCTCTGAGAACTGGCCCCTCTCCTGGAGTGGCTAGCCCCTGACAAGGGCAGACCTTTCACTTCTGGAAGAAGTGGCCTGGGGGAGACCGCAGAGAGAGGAAATTCCTTTACAAGGCTCTGCAGAGGCAGAAGGGGCTGGAGGAAGATGGAGGCCAGTCTGCTTCTCCAAGGCTGCTTTGTGCCCGGTAGGGCAGAATCACCTGGAGTCCTGGGACAGCCCAGAGGAGGGTGGGCATGAGAAAACCAGGCCAAGGATGGAGTGCTGGATAGGCTCCGTATGCCCCCAGCGTGAGTGCATCCCTGAGGGAGTGCTAGCCTCTGACTCCGTGTGACACTGGCCAAGATGAATTCTCTCTGGACCCCCCTTGCCTCATTTTTCATGTGGAGAAGCCCCCTGCCCACCTCTCCTCCCTTCATGGATGTGAGGACCTAGGGGCATGCATTGTACACGGCTGCAGAGCGCTTGTGGGGCAGCTGCTTCCGCTGTCCCTGCTGGGCCGGTTTGCCGGGCAGTGCTTGGCTGTGGCCCGTGAGGTCCAAGCTGATCCCCCACCCACTGAGGGAAGACAGGAAAGCTGGGGTCTTACCATCTCCCCTTTTGGTCCAGGGTAGCCCTGGAAGGAAAAGAGCGTGAGTGCCAGGCACACTGTGTGCAAGCCGGAAGCCCCCTGCCCTGCCTGCCATGTGTGGCCCCTCCCTCCACCACCAGGTCCTGTGAGAGGAGTGGACGTCATCACCACAGACGACTCGCTGTGCTTAGCTCTGGCCTGCAGAGAGGAGTGACCAGTGTGGCCAGGCCTCTCATCTGAGAGGACGTCAGCTGCTCAGGGGAGAAGACAGCAGGTGGGACCGGACTCAGCACTCACCGCCTTGCATTGTGGGGGGCAGCTCTGAGCGCACTGGAAGGTTGAGCTCTCCCCCAGCTCACTCCTTCCCAAGAGTAGGGAGGGGTCTCCTTTCCCCCATAACATTTGTGTCTGGGGCCAAGTCAGAAGAGTTGAAATGAACAAAGAGAGAAGCTCAGGGTGGGGAGGCAGCCTCTGTGCGGACTGGGACATGTGTGTGGGGTCTCAACTGGATGGAAGACCCCAGGAGAATGGGAGGCGCAGGAACAAGAGTAGGGGAGAGTGCCCAGGCTCCTTTCAGAACTGGTTGTTGAGCCTTCCCTACCCTGCTGCCTTCCAGGAGTGCCCCAGCATCACCCAATTCTAGGATGGCTTTTGCTCCAGCCGTTGAAGGCCCATCTTGGAGGCTGTGGGTGTGTGGCCCGTGGAGGCCCATTGGGGCCAGGGCAACCCAGTCTCATGGCCCCTCTTCCTCCCTTCCCACTGGCAACAACTTTCTGCCCCCAAAATGGTCATTCTACCTAAAGCTTCTTCCAAGGACTTGGGGTCTTGCAAAAGCACTAAGAGACCCCAGGTTAGTGACCTGGACCAAGTGAGAGGGAGGAGTCCCAGCCCAAGAGGGTCTACTCACCGGTTTTCCATCTAGCCCGATGGGACCCTGAAAGGAGAAAGAGGAGAGATGTAAATAAAGGCTGAGCCTCCCAGGTCTCCTGCCGAAGAGGCAGCCTGGGGCAGTGGGTGAGTCCCCAACAGCTAGGGTTCAAGTCTCTGCTGGTTATGTGATCACGAGTAAGCCAGTTTCCCATCCTACAATGGGGATGAGAATAACAGACCTTTCTCAAAGGGTCCCTGTGAGGAGGGGTGAGAGAGATGTCGTCTACGAGATGCCCCACGCGAGCAGGACCTGATGGGGGCTGTCACCATCGCTATCACAGGTCTCTGCCTCACCCTGGGTGGAGGGTGCACACAGCGTGTTCCTAGAAACCAGGGCTGGCCAGCACCGAGGCCTTCGGAAAAGAGAACCAGCTGCTCCTCTGCCCTCCCTCCTAGAACCTGTCTTGGGCTCCCATGCCGGGGTCACAGGCACCCAGATGGCCGCGTCCCGGCCACCTCCCTGCCTCCTCCAGGCAGAGCTCCTCTTAAGGCCAGGTTGGAGGTTGCTTCCCTGTTCCACATTCCAGGGTCCTACCAGGGTTTACCAGCCTGTGACTTCACTCACCTGTTCCTGACCTGCTGTCCCTTTATTTCCATACTGACGCCCTGTCCTCACTTGCACTGTGAGCCAAGCACTGAGCTCCTGTCCCCCCCATGAAAGGTTGTGGGGGAGGGTCCTCACTGACTGGGATTCGGAAGGGCAAGAGCAGCCTCAGGGCTGGCCCCCATGTTTAACCCCGCCAGGCCCAGGGGTCAAGAGAGCCACAGCTAACCTCAGCTCTCCCCACTTACCGGAAATCCAGGAAAACCTCGGGTGCCCGGCTGACCCTGGAAAGAACAGAGAGAGTGAGGAGGGTGCAGAGGAGCTGAAACTAACCCTTTGTGCCCTGGTTCGCCTTTGCTCCCAGAGGGGCCCGGTGTCCCTCCCACTCCTCTGTGATCATCCAGGGAAGACTCTCCCAGCGTGATCCAGTTGTGAGGGAGGATGAAGATGGAAGTGGAGCGTAGGACATCTACCCGGCCTGGGGGTGGGGGAAGGGAAAGGAGGTGTCCGGCGTCCTTTGGGTCTTACTGGGAAGGAGCCCCTCAGAGCTCCTTGCTTCAGTGGACACTCTGAACCTTGGCATGTAAACAGGTGATGGAGAGCAGGGACATCGGGGACTCAGCTCGCAGCACACTGAACTCCTGAACCGTGGCTCTATTTACACAGCCATTACTCATGGCCACTTATCTAAGGACAGTTTGGATATCAGTGGCTATCAAAATTTGACCTTCGAGATGTGTATTTTCGGGTCAGAATGAGGTTGCTCACTTTCTTCTCAGCAGGCCTCTCCGAGTTGGGCAATTTTTGGATCCCCCCTATCTTTGTGGCACCCAGATCAATTCATGCCCATTTTCCTGGGGCTGCAAAAGGGCCACTTAGAAGGTATTCAGGCTGCGGACTACAAGCAGGTTCACTGGTTTATGGTCAATATTTAGGGCCAATAAAGAGATGTGCTCAGCTTGAAAGCAGCATGAAGCTGTGCAGATCCAGGACTGGGAGGGCTGAGCAGGAGGTCAAGGGTAACGGAGAGCTAAGAACCATGAGTCCTGTCACTCTCCTTCTCAAGCACCGGTAGTGGCTCTCTTTTACTCACACGTCATTCACGGTCATCCTCAACCGTGTCCCGATCGGCGGTTGTAGGTCCTTTCCTGCCTCATCTTCCCACGTACTCTTCGCTCAGTCACGCTGGCTCGGCTGCCTTTCCCCAGACACACCACATCGTTCACACGTTTAGCTCTCAGCTTGGAGTTCCCCCTGGCCGGAGATGGCCACGGTCTCTCCCCAAACTTGGGCTTCTCAATCTGGCTGCCTCTACCAGCAATGGCTGTGACTCTGAGCAAGTTGTCTAACCTCTTTCTGCCTCAACGACCTCATCTGGAGGATGGGGATAACCATATAACCTCAGATGGTCATTGAATTACATTCCATTATGCTTGCAAAGCCCTTTGAAATGGTAGGGCCATCATCAGGTGTTTGTTGGGTTGAACTGAGCCCAGGAGCACCAAAATAAAGCAAGATTGTTGTTGAGCCCAATATCTCTTAGGACTCAAGGAGGCTTGTCCTTGCCAAACAATAGTTTTGGAGTCAGACCCTAACCAGAGGAAGATTTCTCTGGATCCATCTGCTGTGAGCCTCCAACATCTCCAGGCTGCTTTGGTCCTTCTTAAAGCTGTGGACACAAGTGCTCAGGGGACCTGGCTGGCTGAGATGTGGACCCTGCTGTCAGGGTAGGTGCCCTGGCAAGGCGGGGAGTATGCTGCAGGCTCAGGATGGGCTTGTGGCAGGCATCCAAAAGGGCCAGAGGGAAGAGAGGCACTCCTATATGAGAAGGGCCCGGCTTCTCCCCTGTCGAGGGTAAGTGACACTAAGAATAGCACCAAGGAGAACACCAGGAAACAGTGGAACGTGATCTCTGAAACCTGCCACTGTAAACTTTCGGCTTCTCCGAACGCTGAGATGCCTGAGGGAAAGGTCAGGAGCAGAAGATTCCAAGAAGCATCTTCAAGTCCCACTCGGGCTGATGTTTACATGGTCAAGATAATCACACGGCTTGCTAATTACAGAGCCTGCCCTGGTAGCAGGAGGCAGCTCTCCAACCCAAAGCCAAATGCAGGGCTAACCAAGGCTTTTTCAGGGATCTTGGGAAGAATGTTGTCATTGACCAAATGGAAACTCGGACTCTACTTCCTGGAGAGTTTGGAGCTGGGTAAGGCACTTGGAGAGGCTTGGAACTGGATTTTAATTTACAACAAATTCTATGCTGAGGTTGGATATCCTTTCCAATGTTTATTGCCGGTCCTATTTATTTGTGAGCGGCCTGTTTGTATTCTTTAGCCATGTTTCCTATTCGGTTGTTTGTCTTTTTCCTATTGACTTGAGTGAAGCTCTTTGTCAAGCACAGTAACTCCTTGATAATCGTGTGTGTGGCAGATATTCTGTCCCAGGGGCTGGCTTGTTCGTGATATATTTTGTGGAAGTTTTACACCGATGTGGACAAACTTGTCAATCTTTTCCCGTGGCTTCTGGGTTTAATGCTGTGTTTTAAGGGCCTTCCCAAGTTAAAAAGTATAAAATGTCTGCTCATGCTTTGTTCTTGTATTTTAGGGTTTCATGTGTTACCTCTAAGTATTTTCTTTGTTTGAAATTTATTCTGATATAGCCAGTGAGGTAGATATGCATCAATCTATTTTTCTCTTTTTATCATGAAATCAAGCCTTTATCACAGACCAATTTCCAAGACGCACTGGGCTTCATTTCTGGCCCCTGTTCTGTTCTCTGTGCTGTTGGGGTTGCTCCGCTTTCATGGTGCATAGTGGTAAGCGGCACAGCAACCAGTCCTCTTCACTGTACCCTTCACACTACTTCTCAGCGTTTCCTGACCTCCCCACAAACTTACTTTTTCCAAGTTCAGTTGAATTAAGACCATATTAAAAGTATGGATTATAGATTTGTAGATTGATATTATATCCTTCTAAAAGACAACGAGGGAAATAAGCTTTACTCTGCTTTCTGAAATCTCTTCCCTTAACTCAAAGCCAGGGTGGAGAGGGAGCCACATGGAGCCTCGTGGATCCCCGCTGTTTGGAAGTGAACCCTGTACCTGTCTACTCTTCGCTACCTTCTTCCTACCTACAACTGGTGCAGGGTAATGCAACATGGACAGACAGAATGTTCTGGTTGGAGCGAGCCTACTGGAAACCCTCCCTTCTCTTCTATCTGACTCCAGAGAGAGGCTCAGTCATGTATCAAGAGCCTGCCTCCTTTTACCTCCCTCTCTGCTGTCTTTCGCCTACGACTCCGTGCTGCTGAGCGTTTAATCACCGGCTGGGGTAGGGGCGAGTGGAAAGGAAAGCCCTGCTTTGTCCAGCACTTGCCAATTTCTGTAGTGTAAATACTCTCACCATGGCTGGTTTCAAGCTACAGTTGTGATATCGTTGAACAAAAAGTTGGGAGGGGTATAAGTGACTGGCTCCTGAGAGCCAGGGTGACCAGCTCAGTGTATACCCTCTGAACTCCAGCAGCAAACAGAGGACCACTCCCCTTGGACATTACCAGGACATCTCAAACTTATTGTGTTCAGATTGAACTCACTTCCCCCCAAAAAATCTGCTCTTCCCTCTGGGGAAGTCACCCCCATCCACTCTGTTACCAAGTCAGAAATATGGGGTCATCTTGGACTCCTCCTTTGACCCCCATTTTTATCACCACTGCTTTCCATCAATTCCACCTTCAAAATAGCTCGCCAACCCTGCGTTCCCACCAGCCCCAGTGGCTGTGCTCCAGGCCACGTCTTTATTATTGCAGGTGCCTTCCAGCCAGGCCCCCCCACCTGCAGTCCCTTCTGTACACTCTGCAGGCTGGAGCAGGGTAATCAGGAGACCTTTTTAAACTGCCAATCTGGTCTTGTCCCTCCTCTGCTGAACACAACCCAAGGGCTCCCACTGCCCTCAGGAGACAGTCTGGACTCCTGAACATTTGTGTCTGGGTCGTTCATGATCAGATCCTTGCTACCTTGCTGGTCTCACCCCTGCTTGGCTCTGTAAAGAACTCCCCGTTTCTCCAGTAGTTTCTAGGAAGCCTTCCTGCCTCGGGGAATCAGTGCTCCCTCCCAGTCTGGTACCTGAGTAACCTCTGCTCATCCTTGATCACAATTTAGTTATGCCTTCCTCCCAGAAGCCTTCCGTGCTTGCCTCCGCCCCAGGTCCAGTGCCTCCTCCTGTCCCCACCGCTCCCTAACCGCCCCAGGCTGAGCACTGACAGCTGCCATTGTTATCACTGTGGCATTGCTGGTCTCTTTGCCAAGTGGCAAGCGGGCTGCAGTCAGGTTTTCCTTGTCTCCCAGTACCTGGCATGCAGGAGGTGCCTAATGAGTATTAATGAAATAAGTAAACCAAGAAACACTCAACACGTGTATCAACCTGATGGGGATGTCTCCTTGTGAATGAGGGCTGCAAGCTCAGGGAGCTCCTCCTGGCCCCTGTAGAGAAGCTGGGGGCCTCAGGGAGGAATGGAGCTCCCTTTGAGATGAGGGACATTTCCTAGCCTGGCACATAACCTTTCCAGTGTCTGCTGGGCCAGCCAGCATCTTGAGGTCCCAACACCCACCTCGGTTTAATGGGACAACTGCTCCAGCATCTTGCCTCATTGCAACATGAACCATCCTTCTTGGAAGTACTTGGATGGTCCTCCCTTTGCTCAGACCACTTACGAAACTCGAAGAGAGGAGGCAGGTGGCCCTTAAGAGCAGCAAGGCTGGTTCTTATTAGCAGCATGAATGCTGGGCCCTTCCAGGATGAGTGGAAAGCCACACGGTCCCATCATCTCCTACTACAGAGAGCTTGCCCACTTGGCCTCTACCTTTTAATGACAAATGACCTCTTTGTCTTCCACTGCCCTGCTCTCACTAACTGCAGGTGGCTTCTGGGAAGGAGCTGATAGGGTTGCCCTGGTGTCTAGTGAGGACTCAGCAGGGGTGGCCCTTGCCATCTGGGTGATGGTCACCCACACAGGCCAAAACCGGAGAGCGCTGGGCTTGGTCAAGCTTCCTTGTGCCTCCCCTAGCACCACACAGCACTGACAAGGACAGCCTTTTTTTCTCCTTAAAGGTAAATAACCTTTTAAACAGAAGAGCTTGGAACGTGGAAGGCAATGTTGGGAAAGAACGCCGGCTGTGGAATGAGGCAAGCTCCAGCACTGACCAGTGAGGCGGCCATAGGTAGGTTACGAAACTGTTTCCGTTTCTGTGAAATGGACTGGCGGGCCTGCCTCCCCGCTTTGCTGGGAGGGATGAAGGAGACTGGCACCTGGGAGAGCCCCGTGAGGGGGCGCTAGGTGCCCAGGAGACAGAATTCATCACTGTTACCTGAACAGAAGGTACTTTCCCCATTGGAATCAAATCCAGTATGGGAGTTGTGTTCCTGATTAGGACATGGGGCCCGAAGCCAGGGAAGCTGAGGCAGGCCCCTGCCCCGAGCATGTTCTCCAGAAGTGAGGCATTTTCTACAACTTTTAGGTGGCCTGTTGACAAGATGCTGCTGAAAGATGCTGCTCAGAGAGTGTTGGAGCAACAGCTGGGTCAACCCAATGGGATGTCTGTGGTCAGACCAGGAGGCAGGCAGAGATGGTGGCCATCTTTGTCTTACTCCCCGTCCTCCTAACAGGCCCGCCCCAGGTGCCGTCCTTGCCATTATAGCCTGGAAGTCCATCCTTCTCTGTAACCTTATATCCTGGTCGCCCCCTGACTGGGCACTGCCTTTGTCAGGGACAGTTGGGCTCAGGGCATCCATGCTGTGGCTCTCACAACACACAAAGCTGTGCGGGTTGTGGCCACATGAGCCTAGAGTCACGGGGGACCCTACCCCCGCTAACTGGTGGGCTGCTATAGCAGCAGGGTTCAGGGTGCAGACTCTGAGCCACACAGCCTGGCTAAGAGATCAAATCCCAGCATGACTACATGACCTTGGGCCAGTTACTCAACTTCTCTGTGCCTCGCTTTTCTCCTCCATAAAATGGAGATGGAAATAGTACCTGCCTGTGGGACTCCTGTGAAGACTGAGTTATCACGTGGAAAGGTCTTAGGATACTGCCTGCCCCAAAGTAAGTGCCCAGTGTCAGCCCTTAGCATTATCGTTGTGGTCTGGGCTAGAGGAAGCCGTGCGGAGAAGGTGTGTCTACATGGCCCAGGACCCTTCAAGCTCTGACGCCAGCCCGAACCCTGAACTGCCTGCCAGCCTTTGGCTCCCCTGTCTGACCTTCCCCAGTCTTCAAGCAGCGAGATTGGCTCCACCTTTCAGCTCTCACCATGGCCCCTCCCTGGCTAGCTCATCACAACTCCCTCTGTTGGACTTAGCAATTTGCTCTCTGATCCCTCTCCTCTGAGTGTGGGCAGTCTAGACTATGGCTTCCCATTGGCTGTCTCCACTGAAGGAGAAGAATGGCAGGTGGAGCTTCATCCATCCTTCGGGCTAGCCTCAGCCTCCTGAAAGCTGTTACCTGCAGAGAAGGTACTGCTCCCCTCACTCTCTCGTTGTAATAGCAGGTCAGGAAAAGCACATAGCAAAACACTGCGATGGAGGCCTGTTGCTGTGGTGGAAGCCCTGAATGCCAGGGGCCCTGGGTTCTGATCCTGCCCTAGCCTCTATGTGTGGGACCCTGGCCAAATCCTTTCCCCTCTCTGGACATCAGTTTCCCCTTCTCTGAGGGCTATGTTAGACCATTGCTGAGGTCCTTTCCACACTGACATTTGGTGATTTTATTGAAGCCCCCTGTTCAGGCACTCTTTGAGAAAAACAGCCAGTCCTCCTTCCCATAGTCACAGTATCTTCCCCCATCATCACCCACGTCACCCTTCCGGTCCCTAAGGAAGCACATCTGAAGGGAACCATCTCTGATTTTCCCAAGCCTCCAGCCCCTGGGAGGAGGGACTAAGACACAGGACCCAGGCTGAGCACAGAAGGAGCCTTTGAGGGTGACCCGGCTTCTGCCAGGACCGGGGGTGGATGTCGGATCAGGGAGTCTGCACTTGGGTATTTGCTCCATGGGCTTCCGGAAACATGGCTCTTCCGCTGGAAAGCTGGAGCACCCCCTCCAGACGGGAGTGGGTACTTGCTCCCCTCTGCCTGTAAACTGTAGGGCCACCCCACAGCTGCTGTAGTTTTGTGGCTAGAGGGTAGGCCCTTGCACACCCTCCCAAGAGGCTGTAATTTAGGTATATTTAGTCAGGCCTCTCTCGTTAACATCAACAGCAGCACTGAGGCCTGACCTGGCAACCACATCCCATGTGGCATCTGCCACACCCAGAGGCAAAGCTTCCACCCCAAGCCCTTTTCAGTAACTCCCCCATCCCGCCCACCCCTCAAGAAAAGCAAAAACCACTTACAGGGGGGCCTCGAGGACCGATGATGGACATCCCGGCATCTCCTGGGGCCCCCTATGGAAGAGAGAGATAGGGAGCGAGGGGCAGGGGCAGGAGGGGAGAGGGGTGGGAAAAGAAGAGTCAAAGGGAGGAGCTGGCAGGTGGGGAAGGAGAGGCATGCGAAGGTGGGGTGCCAGCCGGAGGTGGAGTACAGAGGGGCCAGGGGATGCAGAGGAGGAGGGAAGATCAGGGGACAGGAGACACAAAGGGGATGAATGAGACATCCAGAAAAGATTGAGAAAGGCAGCAGGGAAGCAGGAGGAATAACGCAAAAAGAGATGTAACAAGAGCAGAATATGCGGAGACCAGGGAAGACCAGGGAGTGGGAAGAAGAGGATTCAGTGAAGTGATGGGCAAGAGGGTGGCACAGGGCGGGGGTGGGGGAGGGAGGGGCGGAGGCGGGGACACAGGCTCAGCCATGGCTGCTCAGGCCCCAGAGGCCTCTCCCCACAACCCTGCCCAGGACACTCTCCGACCTGCCCCAGCCCCGGTCCCAGCCAAGTTGCAGCCCCCTAGGTCTTCTTCCCCACCCCCATCCTCAAATACTCGTATGGCTGTACTCCCTGCAACTGGTGAACAGTGAGTGACCTGCCCCACGGATGGCGTTGCTGAAAATAGAGGGTGGGGACGAGACACACACGCGCTGGGTGGGCCCAACAGCCCTGAGCCCGAAGGCTGGAGCGGCTGGGAACTTCCTTGACTGGTTTCAGAGCGATACGAAGGGGCTACGTTTGGGCCAGAATTTGGTGGGGAGGGGCAACAGAAAGAGGGTGAAGGGTGCATGGAACAGAGATGGAGGTGAGAGGGCAGAGGTGATGCTCTGACAGAAGGGGTCAGCCGTGCCCTGATGGGAGGAGGGCAGGGTGCCGAGTCCCACACAAAACAGCCACTGGTGTGCTCCTTGCTTCTGGGAAGGGTGACAGCCTAAGGCTCAGAATCAGAGCTCTGAGGCCACAGGTATCCTCAGCAGGCAGAGGAGACCCATTCCAGCGAGGCTGGAGCCTCAGCCCAGGAAGCCCAAGACCCTGCCTGATGGTGTGGAAGCTATTAGGAAACTGGGCCGTGAGAGGCTGAGAGCACAGCAGGCCTGGCTGGCAGCTCTGCGTAGCCTGCACGCCAGCAGGAGGGCTGAGCTGGGGGCCTCGGAAAGGTCCCCGGGAGTCCACGGGCCAGGAGTGGAAGCAAAGGCTGGGGTGGAAGGGCAGAGGGGAAAGTGTGGACTCACCTTCTCACCTGGTTGGCCCTTTACTCCCTGGGGCAGCCACATGCAACACGGGGTGCAGGGAAGTGAGAGAGGGAGAGAAAAAAGAAAGGATGAGACAGAGGCGTGCACACAAGAATCTGTGTTGATGGCTCAACAACCAAACACAAGAAATCGCCGTGAAATGAGAAACAAAACAAAACACAGATGCCGACACAGGGCAGGTCCCGCATCTAACAAGCACAGGGTGTGGGTGGCTATGGCCTCCCCTCGGTCTGGCCCCAGCCAGGCCTCCAGATAACGGAGAGAACAGTGGCAGGGGCCTTATGGGGCCTTCTCCAAGTGTGTGTGTGTCTGTGTGTGTGTGAGTGAGAGAGAGACAGACAGAGAGGGAAGGAGAACCCACTCAGGTCAGAAAATCTGCCCCAAAGCCATGGCTCCCAGCTAGGGGGCCATTCAAGGTGGAGGTGGGCGTGGGGAGACTTCCCCAAGGACTGCATTATAAGGTGGAATCTAGTTGGTATGAAGGTCCAGCTGAGCACCACGCACAAAGCTTTGCCAAGCTAGACACACCAGGAGTCCTTTGGGCTGGCCAGGCGGGAGAGGGGTTGGAGGAACAGATAGTAGGACACACACATCTGGGAGGATGGATCTGGGATGCAGAGGAAAATGGGTAATTGCCCAGGGTCCCCGTAACCATAGTGACCAGTGGACAGACAGCCCCAATCAACCCTAATCCACAGAAGCCCGTGGTGCCACTGCTGGTGAACCACAGGAACAACTCAGGCATTTCACACCCACTGGCCACCCCAGTTCTTATCAGGTGGCTTATGCCAGGACAACTACTGGGCAGCCAAATGGGTCCATTGCCACATTTAAAACAGCACAAGCAGCATGAAAGCCTCAGCGTGAAACAGCTTTGTGTGGAAGGAAATGGGAGACCTCCTGTGGCTCGCCCTCCTGTCCCACTGCTGTGGGCCCCAGCTAGGCTCTGAGCGATACTTGCTGGGTGAAACATGTCCGCAGGGCCCCAGAAGGAGGGCAGGAGGGGCAGCAGTGGGGGGCAGGCCTGGAGGGGCTGCTTTGCATTTTGCAACCTGCCTTGCAGCCTGGTAGCTGCACTCAGAGGAGAGTTTCCCAAAGCTCACCTGTTAGGGGCAAAGAGTTCGGAGTCTTGACAGTCAGCCTGGGTACAAAACCCAACTCCATCCCAAACCTGGGCTGACTGAGTCTCAGCATGCTCATCAATACAGCGGGACCATGGAGGCTACAGTGGAGAACATGCAGGGCTCAGGGCGCCCCACAGCCAGCCCCCGAGAAAGGCTGGCTGAACATCATTTCCCTGCTCTAAACAGAAAAGGACCCAGTGACAGTTTGGGGGACTCTGTGTTTGGAGTTGGAGAACTGAAGGACAGAGACAGGGTCAGGCAAGAATTCCACGGTGCTGTGGCCTTGGAAGTGGTGGGACAGCTTCACGTGGAGTGGCCCAGGGCTTCCAGCCTCCATGTCTTAACAGATAGCCCTTGGGTGGGCCCTGGGGAGCCCAAAGCTCTGTGACATGGAACACTTGCTCTGAACCTCTGAGATGTCCCAGGTCCTGGACCTAGGTGCTGTGGCTTCACCTTAAAGATCAGACCCTCTGTAGAGCCATGAGGCCAATGTTGGGGAGGGGAAGCAGCTGTGTCAGGGTCAAGGACACAGGTCTAGAGTCAGGCTGCCTGGATTCAAGTCCTCCATCAGCCACTCCCTGGCCATGTGACCGTGGGAAAGACACTGGACATGTGAGCCTCCATTTTCTCATCTGAAAGATGGGGGTGAGAACGGTGCCCACTCCTGCAGCTCTGGTGACGCCGAACGAGCTGACGTGGGTACGGCCCTTAGCACATGCCAGCACGCAGTCAGCACTCTCAAGCGTTAGCCGCGGTCCGGATGCCTTTTCTCTGACACCAGGCTCACACGCACAAGCAAACTCACACGAGGGTGCCGAGCCCAGGCCTGAAGCCAAGCAGCCCAGGCAGTGAGGCTATGAGGAGAAGCATGTGAGCGACATAAAAGATGACAGAGGGGTCACTGGAGGGCACCTGGGAGCCAGGGTAAAGGTGGAGGCTGATGGCAGGTGGGGAGTTAGGGGTCAGACAGGGTGGTGGTGAGGCTGGCGTATGGCCATCACTGCCTTAGGCTGCCAGCGTGTGTCTTTCCTGCCCTTTCTAGCCCCTCTGAGGCTGGGAGCCACCAGGACAATCCCTAGCACTGAGACCTCCAGGCCCAGCGTCAGCCTTCCCATGCCTGAGAGGTCCTCGCCCCGTCCAACATTCTTGTTTCCCTTTTGCCATCTTAATGTTTCAGCAGGAGACATTAAATGTTTGAACTCCCAGCCTCCTGGTGAGGATCTGAAAGCGCTACCTGGGGCGAACCTCGCCTTCACCGTCTTCCAGTTTCTGTCTAGGGAAGGAAGGTGCCGCCAGAAGCTGGCTCCACCAGTTTCCAGAGTGTTGGAGGCTGCAGTCTCACCATCTTTTGCGGCTCTTGCTGGGGTGGCGGGGGGTGGGGGGGGCCTGGTGGGGCACGCGGTGGCTGCAGGGGCAGCTATAAGTCTGATGGTGAGCAACCAGCCTCGGGGATGGAGTGGGTGTGAGTCCTCTCAATGTCAAGAGGAATTTGGGCCTCACCCTGCCCTCCCAGTAGGTGATTGGCAAAGAGCTTTATTCGTGCTTTTTCTTGGATCTTTCCTTTGCCATGGCAGCTCTCTGGAGGGTAAAGCCATATGGCAAGATCTGAAGGGTTGAAATAAAACATCTTCCCTTCTCGGCCTGTGCCTCCCTGAAGCTGACTTCAGCAAGGGAAGAGGGAGGGCCAAACCCCCCCCTTTTCCCCCTTTCCCTGGCGGGGGTAGGCAACACCTTGCCATGGTTTGGAGGACAGGCTAGCGTGGAGAAGCAAGCAATGGCCACCCAAGCAGCGAAAAATGTGCCAACTCACCACACGTCCAGGCATCCCAATGGCACCTTTGTCCCCCTGATGAAGGAGGCAGAGACAATTAGACGTGGCTGGAGCAGGGCCAGCATGTGAAGGGTCCCATGGGCTGGCTGTGCACCCAAGACCTGTTTTGATGGGCAGTTGGGCCGATGCCCAGGCGCCGTGTGAGTGAACTTGCCCATTCAGCCCCACGGGCTGTTTGGCAGGCAGCCACCCCTATTGCTATCTGCATTCAGGCACGGTGCTGTTGTAAGAGCACTAATGTGGGAGTCTGGTCCTCAGCTTGGGCCTCAGTTTCCCTATGGGTTCCATAAGGGGTCCAAGGTTCTTCCTCCCTCAAGCTTCTGTTGTTGCAATCCATGCCAGCTGCAGCCAGAATGTACCACATCCTTGTCACGCTCAACTTCAAGGCACAGAGCAGGGTGAGTGGCAGCTCCCGTGTGACAGGTGAATCACTTCCCTAGGTCTGTCTTTGCCAAAGCCGGGAGCAGTGCCCACACTCCCTGGCCGAGGAGGCTACAGACGGAGCCCTTCCACACACCCCTCCTCACAGCCACCCCCAGTACCAACAGGAAGGACCATGAGCCATGTGGACGCAGCCGCATCACGAGTTTCAGCTGCTCAGAGGGAAAGCTTTGTTTCGTAGCCAGGGGTTACATCTTCTCACTCTGGAAATCCGCTTATTAAGTTTTGTTCCTCCCCTTTTGGTAGAAAATATTTTTTTGCAATTATGCATGTGCAGACCTCATAAATTCTGGGGTGGGCCTGGGGTTTGCTAGGAGCCTGGAAGGCTGGAAAGCAGTGTGGGTTGAAAATCAGATGGTGTTTGTCCCGCTGGGCAGGTGAGAGCTGGGCTTGTGGATTCCCCTGAAGGGTGTAGGCATTTCTGGGGTAATTCTGTGTCTGTTCACCCCTCTAGGCAGAATGTCTTGAGGGACAATTAGCATCCCAAGATCTATGTGGATGCACCAGCAAGTAGCAACTGGTTCTGAAATTAGGCTCTTGTGACATGTACCTTGTCAAGACCAAGGGCATCTTCAGTAAAATGTTCTTGGCTATGTGGCAGGGTAGCGGCAATGGTTATAAGCCTGGATCTGTTTCCTGAGCCTCCCTGAGCATCTGCACCCTGAGCAGTCCTGCGGCTGCTCAGAGGCTGCCACGAGGTGACATCTCTGGAGCGCTTACTCCCAGAGCCTGCCCCCTGGGGAGGGCTGTGCCAATGGCATCTATGACAGCAAGCCCAGCGGGCAAGTGAGTTCTATAAGCGTGTTGTACTTCGCACACTTTGTATCTCACAACAAAAGGCCAGCATCAGCAAATCCTTTGCGGGCCACTCCCAGGTCCTTTCATGCAGAAGCGAGAGCAGGACCACAGCCTGCGGATCAGTGGCCCTTGCTGCTGCGGACACTAGGCCCACCGAACGTTGGGTGTGACGTCCCCACGGCCCACTCACTCCTGGGCTTTTGAATGATATTGCAGGATGTGTGTTTGGGTTTCTTCTCATTTCATATTAAAAACTAATGTTCTTTGCAGTCCTGGCCATAAAATGCTCAGGTTTGGGACGGGCGTGGAATGGTCAGAGACTGGAAACTATGTGCAGCAGCCCCTGCTCTGTGACTTGCCCCCAAATGCTTTTTAAAGATGGATGTTGTCAGAAAAAAACAGAGTCTGCCCACGTTCCCCCCAGTCATCTGGTTTTTTCCCTCCTGGGGTTTCAGGGGACCCACTCACCCATCCTCCTCTGCTTCGGGCTTACTGGGCTTATTGGGAACATTTTTGGGCTTACTGGGAGCATTTCCATTTTCAAGGCTAAATATTCTCCCGCATGCATTTCATTAAGAAAGTCACTGCTGGACATGAATTCTAGAAGCTGTTGGATTAGTCACGAGGTTACAGTATAATTCATGTCAAAAGAGGGGTATCGGGGGTAAGAGGGATGCACAAGGGGTGTGTGATTCAGGGGACGTGGCCTTTGGCACAGGGAGAGAAAGCCACCTGGCACCAGCCCTGGATCACGTGCCACACCTCACCTTGGCCCTCTGGCAGGCTACGGCATCTTGCCTGAGTCCCTTCCCATCCCAGGGCTCACAGTATCCAGCACTCAATGCATATTTGCCCCAGGCTGTACCTCACAGAGCAATCAGTGTCTTCAAAGACTTTAAAGATGGTTCTCAGACGTGGAGCACGGACCACAGGCAACAGCAGTGTGGAATGGGGTATGACAACATGGGCTTCCAAGAGCCCATGGAAGCTTGGACAATTGGACAAGGTATTTTACGTCTCTGGGTTTCACTTTTCTCATCTATAAAATGGGCATAATGATACCCATTTCACTGAGTCACTGAACAAATCAAATGTATGAAGAGTGATTAGCATACTGCCTGGCACGGACTGAGGTCTCAATAAGAGGTGGCTCTTCCCATTATTTCTACTTTTATTCCAAAGCCCCCGTGGCTACCTGGCATGGCCTCTCTAGCTTTCAGAAATGGTAACTGGGAGGAAAACAAAGTTTTTGAGTTTGCTCTCACCAGAGGGCACAGGGTAATTAGAGACAGTGGTCTTACTCTAAGTTAGTAGGCAGGGGGATACCCTTCCAGGCCTCCATTATAGGACCATCTGTCTGAAGTCAGGCCCAGCGTTGGAGGGGCCTACATGCTGTCATCTGCCCGCCTGAGGCCCTGGGAAGGTATGAAGGAGCCTGCCCCTCAGCTGTGGGTTAGAGACTGGAGAGAAGCCTCTCACCCAGGTGCATCTGGAGAAAAGCAGCCACCCAAACTTGCCAGTCCTTGGACTGAGAATGAGCATGTGAGAGAGGTTTGGATGGAGGAAGAAATAAAAGCTACTTACCGGGAAGCCAGGTCTTCCCATAGGGCCCTGAAAGAAAGGCGGGGGGAGAGGGGAGTTTACAAAGGTACGAGCATTGTAATACCCGGCGGTTCCACACCACCCAGCCAGCTATGTGACCTGTGTGTGCTCTATGAGCCTGTTATTCTATGAACACAGTGAAGGGAGGGCCTTGATCACATTCAAGGGTCATATTCAACCAGTGCCGACAGCTGGACATCACATATTTCCTTATATTCCCCCAGAGAGACATCCCTTCTTCCCTTAGTCATCTGTTCCAGTCTCACAGTTTCCATAATTAAGAGATGTTCTCTTAAATCTAGCACAGGCATGGCCAACAGATGTCAGTGTGAGTGTGGACCCCGATGGACTACTTAAAGCACTATGTTAAAAAGCCTCCGAATCGATTAGCAATGTCTGCCATGGGCATGAGGAGTTGGGCAGTGGTGGCCACACGTTTTGTACCACTTAAGTGATTCCTGCTGCTACTTAAAGCCATCCTCCACAGCTGTGTTTTCTAGGCACCAGCAGCCCCTGTGCCCACAGGAGCCTGGGTCTTCCAACTGGAGGACAGAGCCACCCCAGGGGAGGCTCCTGAGATACAACCAGAGGGCAGCAGACAGGCATTGTGACAAGCTGCCATCTCCCTGTCCCTCACCTCTGGGCAATGGCATTCTTTCTTTGCAGAAGCAGAGACAACAGGGCTAGGGGGTGATTCCCAACACGGTCAGCTTCCCATTTCCTCTTCCTCCTGCCTTGTGGTCTCAGACACACTTAAAAGGCTCAAGACTCTTCTGTGTCAGACTGAGAATGTGGGAAAGCTACTTGGGCTCCTCCCTGTCACTTGACTCTGGTGGTGGCCAGGTGGGCAGGGATTGTAAGGAGAAACCCGGATGCAACCCCTCTCATCTACTCCTGCACTGCAGAGCCCACAGGAGTGGCAGTACCCGCTCTGTCAGAAGCTCTCAGAATGCTGCAGGGACCCAGAGCTGAGCTGCCGGGGTGGCCCAGCAGCCTGGATGTTGGGGGAAGCGTGTAGGGGAGGTCCCAGGAGTGGAGGAGCTGAGGACTCTTTTTGGCTTTGTCAAAAAAGAAGGAAAAACCAGCCCATTTCTAGCAGGTGGTCTGTCGAAGTTTCCTACGGCGGAGTTTATTTTGGAAGATTGATGACAGGAATTGAGATCTGACATCCAAGACATGCCGTGATAAATCATCCCTCTCCTTCCAGGGAGTTCCCTCCCTCTCCGTAACTCAGCAGGCAGGGAGCTGGGCAGCACCGTCAGCAGCTCAATGCGCTGCTTGGGGCACGCGGGGAAGAGTAAATGACGTCTTATTGCAGACTGGGCTGACTGCTCTCGCAGGTGTGGGTCAAGAAGGAAACTGCCTGCTATGGAACTGCCTTCTCGGGGCAGGGATGAAACTCGGCTGCTTTCAGCAACCTTGAGAAAGATCTGATGCCGAGGGCTGGGCCCTTTCAACTTCAGTCTGCAGCTGCCCCTGCGACCTCCGGGTCTTTTGTTGGGATATCAAATGCTGTCCTCAAGAAGACACACTCCTGTTCTCTGGATCTATTACTTTGGGGACCAGTCTCCCTGAAGGCTTCTCAGGTTCTCTGGCAATGACTTGGCTCCCCGCCCCGCCTTGGGCCTTAGGGCAAGGCCAGGGGAAGGAGCCCCGGAGGACTGCCTAAAATTCCTGTTTTCTCCTAATCGAGCAGGCTGACACTGTTGTCTTAACAACAACAGTAACAACAACAACAACAATCACCACCATCACCTGCCCAAAGTGACTTGGCTAGAATGGGGCTGCCCACATGATGCGTGGGCATCGCATCCTCGGGGCTAGTCCACACTTAGTGCTGCTCACTGACCTGTTTGCTGAATGGGCAGGAGACTTTCCAAGGACCAAACCTGAGTCGAGATTATCTCTGTCTTCTTTTTAATACCTGGTGCTTCTTTGACTCCAGTTCTTTGGGGGACAAAGGAGCGGGGCTAACAATGGGGCATGCCAGCCTTTCAGATTGAAATTGGGACCTGCTTTGGGGGCAGCCATCGTCTGGCCCTGGAGAGGTGCCAAGGTGTGTGGAAAGCAAAATGGCAGTCCGCTTCCCCGCACCAACGATCTGGAGGGGCCCTGCAGGCTCTGGAGGGCGTAGGGGCTCCCCTGGAAGACAGTGGTCAGTCCCCCCTCCCAGGGCCCGGTTACCAGCAGGGAGCAAGGCCTTTCAGATGTGTGAGACCGGGCTGCGGCTGGAGTTACTTACAGGAGGTCCTGGAAAAGAGAGAAAATGCCAGGGTCAGTGTCAATGGTGAAAGTGTGGGGAGGGCTGCCTTAGAAGCAGTGTCCAAGAATTCTTCGGTGGAGAGGTTTCCATCTGGTCTTCAAAGTTTGTATTTTCCTGGCCCACTTTCACCAATGTAATCTCTTCTCCCTTTATTTCATCTCCAAATTTTCATTATTGGATGAGAAATCCAGAGGTCTGGGCCCCAGGTGCAGCCCTGCTGGGACCCTGACTTCCCGAACGGTGCCTTCCACGCCTCAGCTTTCTGCCCCACAAAATGGGCTCTTCGGGATGTGCCCCAGCTCGGGTACACAGCCCTTGGTGGGACACGGGGCGGTGGGCACCAAGGCCCATTGCAAAAGGTCAAAAGCATAAGGGAACCTAAAGCGATTACAATTATTAGCTCTCGTGTTGTCCTCTCCATGCGCCCATGAAATGCAACAGAAAACAAGCGGGAAGCAGCAGGGACGGAAGGGGGCTTCTCACTCGGTTCCCTGCCTGATGTCTATCGGCCTGTCCTACTTTCTGTTAAATGTGAGTCAGACGTTGCTTTTCTGCCCTCCTGGCTCTACTGCCCACCGCCATTTCTCACTGCCCACCTCTGTGCTCCAGCCCCTCCTTCCCTCCATGCTCCTCTTTCCTTTCCCCTTCCCTCTCCTCCCTTCCCCTTCCCTTCCCTTTCCTTCTCTTCTCTTCTCTTCTCTTCTCTTCTCTTCTCTTTTCTCCCAGTTGTGCCCCTTTGCCTCCCTCCCTCCCACAGGCCTCAGCAATAGCCCTATCTCATTACTGATAATAGCCAAGAATTACA
Source organism: Macrotus californicus (assembly GCA_007922815.1). NCBI lineage: Eukaryota > Metazoa > Chordata > Mammalia > Chiroptera > Phyllostomidae > Macrotus > Macrotus californicus. Next base: position 63,369 of record VMDR010000901.1, on the reverse strand, counting down.
AATACAAATCCTCCGCAAAAGGGGACAGGAGGTTGGGTGGGGAAGGGACGTAAAGAAAAGCATCCATGGAAAGACAGTGAACTTGAAGGTATTTCTGCAGAACATGAGTCATGAACCCCCCCGGGGCCGTGGGATTCCCAGCTGGGCCTGGTGCGTCCACCCAACCCCTGGCGACCTGGCTGCGTTAACACAGCTGCTACTTCAGTTGCTTCTTTTATGCTCGGCCAATAAAGACTCCTTATGTTTCCCCTTGCTCCTCACGTTCCCCAAGCCGGCTTCCCTCTCTCCACCTTAGTGTGCCAGCTTCTCTGTCCTGGTCCCCATCCAGGAGGAAACAGCCTCCTTGATGCTGGCCTCTGTCAAGCCATTATGTTAAGGGGGGACAAAAAAAAGTCAAGAGGTGCAGTAACTGGGCGAGGGGGCCCCAGCAGCCCTGCAGGCCAGTGGGCAGGCTTACAGGATAGCAGCAGGGGTGCAGTGGAGGGGAGCACCTGGGACCTATTAGGCCGAGTGGCAAGGGAATGTCACCCAGAATCTGAAAATATCCCCCCGAGTACAGCTTGCCAGAGGGGCCAGCCCTGCTGGAAAGCCTGCACCTCCTGGCAGGGGGAAATGCCCTTATGAGAAGCAGGCTGGTGACGAAGTTCAGCCCACGGCAATTTTTGGATGGTTTTGCCACATGGAGGGCAGATGCCCCACACCCTCCAGCTCTCAGTGCTGCAGGCTCTGGGGGCGTCCCTGGGGATGCAGCGGAGCTCCGGGGACAGCCCTGCCTGCTGTTAGCAGTCTCGGCTGCATGGATATCACCAGATGTAACGGGGCAACCGATAGGGGATCTGGCACTCCGCCGGGTCCCAGAAGAGCTACTTGCTCAGTCTACCCCTCAGTGATATAAATTCTCCTGCAGATTTCAAAGGCTTTTATATTACCACCACCATCATCACTGTATACAATCTATGGTCCTTACTACGTGCCAGGCAGGATTCTAAGTGTTTTCCTTTAGGGAGAAGGTTCTATTGTCCTGACCTTTCGGATGAAGAAACTGAGGCACAGAAATGTTGAGTTACTCCTTTAAGGCCCTTCACTGTGCTACGTCTGTCCATGCCTCTCAGTCAAAAAGTAACTCACCTCACCCCAAATTGCGCACAGAGCCATTCCCTCTGCACACCTGTCCACAGCTCCTCTCTCTAGACCCAGCCCTCTCATCTCCCTTTTTGGGCTCCTTTTTCTGAGAGTTTGGCTCTGTCGCGCTCTTCCAGGCTAGCATTCCCCCAGCCGTCTTTACACAGACTTCAGTGAAAGGAAAGCACCTATTTGTCAGTTAACTCTGCACCTTAGGAAGGGGAAGAAAGGCAGGGAGTTATGAAAAAGACTTTTGCTATCACCAACATTCCCCCCGCACCCTGCCCCGTCAGCGATGATGCTGAAAAGTGCCCCTAAAAAATCTTGAGCCCCCTCGGGAAAATCTAACCGCTGCCCTGCCCCTGCCAGCTCTCATCAGATGCCTAGATTTCAGAGCAGACGCTTCATGCAATGTTGTGTTCAAGGCCCTGAAGCATCAGATGGCTTTGTGAAATCCAGCAGTGCCTAGATGTCACTGGTTGGTCTCCCATGTGAGCCACTTGTTCAGTAACATGGCGTTGACTAACCTGTCTCTCTAGCCAGGCACCAAAGGGTATCATTGTCCCAAGCATCGCCAAGTCCCCATTGTACAGATGGGAAAACAGAGGTCCAGGGAGGGTAGTGACCACACAGGGTGGGTGGCCTAAATGGGAGCAGAACCCAGGTCTCCTTGACTCTCTAGCCATGGGTCTTCCTAACAAACCGTACTGTCCCTTATGCCTGTGTAGTTGACCCTGCAGGAGTACAGTCTACACTGCCACATCCTGAGGGAGGAGGACCCCACCCTGTCCCTGCTGCCACAGGGAGAATCTAGAAATCTGTCCCAGTCCCCTGGGGGGAGCGGAGCCAGCCTGCAGCGGGTCCCCAGGGAAAGGCGACAAAGTGCTTCCTGAGATCTTCCTCTGTCACCCACTGCCTTGGTGAGGACACTGCTGTCCGTCCTGGGGTTGGCTGACCTCCTCCCAGTAAGCAGCAATGTCCCTTCTAACAGACACGTAGAATGGATTCCTAGGGAGAATCCTGGGGTAGCATTCTGGGTCGTGACTTTCTTTAATCATTTTTGGTGTATTCATTCATTCATTCAGCAAACATTTAATGATCATCTACCATGTCAGTTTTGGGGCTGGGCTATGACTACGTAGAGATGAATAAGGCACAGCCATTGCCCTTTGAGGAAGGAAAACTTCATTTTGTAAGCACCTAATACCTTCCAGGCCTGCTGCTCAACTCTAGTGATGCAGAGATAAATAACTCATTTCCTCCTGTTGAGAAGTCAACAGTTTCCTATGTTATAAAGCTGGAGAAAATCCAGCCAAGGAACTAAAACTAATGGAAGGATTTAAGGGAAAAGGTTTGCTGTAGGAGGATTCATTCATTCAATCAACAACATTTACTGAGTGCCCATTATGTGGCAAGTGTGATGCTAAGTACGGTCATTAGAACAGAACATTTAATCCTTACAACAACCAGGTAAGGCTGGCATTGCTGTCTTCATACCACAGGTGAGGGACCTGAGGCTTAGAGGGTTAGCAACCTGCTAAGCCTGTTGGTGCCCCTGTTTTAAGTGGCAATATCTGGGGGTTTTCTTTTTTTCCTTCCTTCCTTTCTCTTTTCTTTGTCCCTTCCCTTCCCTTCCCTTCCCTTCCCTTCCCTTCCCTTCCCTTCCCTTCCCGGTTTAATTTCCATATAGCAAAGCCTGCATTTGAACCAGGTCTCTCTTACTCAGAAGCCTGTGCTCTCCAGCTAGAGATCATGAAACTCATCAGAGGTGGGATGACCTTCCAGGTAAACTCTCACCCTCTTCCCAAAGGCTTGGCCCTGCCCAGACCCTGGATCCAGTCCTGGTCCTGGATAGGAAAGTAAAGAGTGGCAGTGTGCACCCAAGTTAATGTCATATGAGCTGTGATCTGACCCTGCTTGACTGCTGGGCTCCCAGCAGCTGGGGTCCCAGCCTGACCCACGCCTCCCGGTGCTTGCTGCCAGGCGGCCTACAGCTGACCACTTCCCGCTTGGCTTTGCCACGTGCCGACCCACCCATTCTGCCAGGACAAATGCTCTGCATCCAGGGCTCTCCTTTGAGCCGGGTGACTAACAGTGCCTGTCATACTCTATCTGCTGGAGCAGGTGTTCTCAACCGGAGGTGATTTTGCCCCCCAGGGGATAGTTGGCAATGTCTGAAGGCATTTTTGATTGTTACAACTGATAGGCTGCTTCTGGTCTCTAGTGGGCAGAGGCCAGGCATGCTGCTAAACATCCTACAATGCTCAGGCAACTTCCTATAACAGCATTGTCTGGCCCCAAATGTCAATCATGCTGAGGATGAGAAGCCCTGCACTAGACTAATGGGACCAGTCCTGCCTCCCGGCTCTAGTTAAGGGAAACCGAATGAACGTGAAGGCAGCCTCTGCCCTTTGAGGCTGCCATCCAAGAGAACAAGCCCTTCTCTCTTACAGCCCTGCGGCAGGAATACGACTTTACAGGAAGGTCCAAGGACAATTTCTGGGGCAGACCGTCTAGACCTGGTGCCCCAGGAACATGTCTGACAAATCATGCTTTTGACTGACAGAGCAGTTCCTCGTATCATAGCTCACTGAGCTTCAGAACAACCCCACCCCCACTGTACAGATGAAGACACGGAGGCTCAGAAGGGACAGAGCTGGACTGTGGTTTATCACTGACAAGTGAACCTGAATCCTAATCGAGTGTTCTTCCCAGAGCTTTGAAGGGAGACAGGAGGCTTTATGTCATTTAGAAGAAATACACAACTACTCAGAGGTGGTGTGCCAGAGCCATCTCATCCTACTGTCTGTGTTCAGTGACTTCACTTTGGCAGCTGGAATCGGCCACGGTGGGAGTATTCACGCCACAGAAATTGGCCAAAGCTACAAAGCAGCCCCGCCTCCACTCCAAGAGCCAATTTTTAACCATTTCCCAGCACACTAAAGCTCACATCTGTCCCATGATGATATCTCTCAGGCACAAGATATCCCCAGAACTTGGGCTGATGGACAGTAACAGGTCCCGAGAGGAACAAACAGCAGTTAAAATCACACACACCGCACTCTCTACTGCTGCACACATGGCAGACATTACTAGTCAATCATAGCTAGTCTACCTCCAATGAACCTTGACAAGGCTTCACAGTTCTTTTAAATACAGCCACTATCAGTCAGCAGGAACTGGCACTTGAGATGGGACCTATTAGTCAACTAAGAACTAGAACCATCTTGGGGGTGAGACACAGGGAAACAAGTAGGCAAAGCATGAAGATCCTTTAGCTGAGTTAACAGGTAGGGCTTGAGTCTAGCCTTGGGGGCAGTAGAGATGGAGGTGGAGAGGCTGGGTACTCAGGACCTCCCAGACACACGTCAGATCAGGGGTAGAGACTATCATTAATTGCAGCTCTCTCCCCTGGCCCTTATCCATTATTAAGACTGGCAAGGGGACTGGGAAGTGTGCAGGTGGAAGGGGCAGAAGCCAGTAAGATCCCCTCCAGTTTAGTTCAATCCCTGGCCCCGGGAAGTCCCCAGATGACCTACTGCTGACACATCTGGAGCCAGCAGAGAGCAACTCTGGTGGCCACCATCCTGCAGGTACCACGGAGCTGATTTCCAGGCTTGTGGGGCCAGCTCGAGGGGTTCCTGGGCCACTCTGCCCTTGGCAAGCCCCTCCTTTCGATCTGAGCATTGTCCCCTTCATGCCCTTGCCTTCCGTCTTATTTGGCAATTTCTTGGGAACAGTTGGGAGTGGTGGGATGGGGAGAGGCTCAGATGTCTTGCCTTCACTTCTGGACGTGGAGGGTGTGCCTGGGTAGCAGACTGTCTTGGTTGCCTCCCCAGCACCCCTTTCCCTTTCTCCTTCCTAACAGCACCCTGATTTTACTGTGGTCCCTACCCAATCTCCACACAGTCCCACGTTTCCAGGGAAGGGGATTGTAGGCCTGGCTAGCACAGGGTGAGGGGAAGTGCCTGGGGCCGGAACCCTTGTGAAGATGGCTCTGGTGTCCTCGGTTAGAGCAGGCAGAAGGGGAACACCCACAGCTGCGGACACTGAAGGACAGGAGATCCCATTCCAATGACTACAGTTCCCAGTAACCCAGATTCCCACATACCTTGTTATGGGGGAAGCGGCCCTGAGGCTCCGGGAAGTGGCTGAGAGGCTGCTAGACTGGAAGGCCAGAGACCACAGACAGGAGGAGGAGGCTGGGTCTGGGGACCTGGCCGTGTGGGCACCTGGCTACAGGGGCCCTGTCCAGGGGACAGAGGGCAATGCTCAGCCCCTGGCAGGATAGACAACATCTCAGACTAAAGAGGCCACAGGCCATATGGTGTCCCCTCCCCAACACCGCGACGGCTGGAGGATACGAGAGAAGGGAAAGGTGTCCTGAACCGACCGAGCAATCAGCCTGAAGGGCCAAGTATTAAACAGGAAGTGGCTGAGTTACAGCAGAGGCAGGGCCTTGAAAACAAAGCTGAGCGCCTGTTAGGGGGTGAAGAAAATTGCTTCTTTGCACATGAGTGATGTCCCCATCGTGTTCACGTCACAGTATTTATTTTCACGAACATCTGCTCAATGCCAGCCATGTGTGGGCTGCTGTGCTGGAGGCTGTCAAAGTCAGACACTGTCCCTGTTCTTGGGGGCTTCTTCCCGAAATCAGGAGATGTCTCCCTACCCCTCCATATGTCACTCCCCGAGTGACCCGGCACCCTGTCCACAGGCTTGAGCTTTGAGCTTCTGGCCAACTTCTCCCTTGAGGAAGTCTCACCTGCAGGTCACCCTACCTGCTGCCTCCCACAGACTGCCACACTGAGGCCAGGAACCCGCAGGGTCAGGCTCTGGCCCCAGGTAACAGGGCCGAGTATTAAAAAGGAAGTGGCCAGGTTGCTCTGGGTTATTTTTCTCACCCTTCAGGGATCCACATCAGAGCTGCATGTTTGCTGCGGGTCTTAGAGTCATGCCATCTTTCTCCCTCATGGCCTCCAGCCACCCGTGTCTCCACTCCCCAGGGAGCTCCTGCCTGGGGTGCTGTGTGGCTGGATGGGCCCCTCCCATTGACATCCAGCCTTCTCAAGGCTCTTATTTTACCTTTCCTTGTTTGATCCACAAAAAACCCTAAAGGGTGTGAGCAGGTATCAGCAGCCCCATTCTACAGTTGGGGGAAGGAGATACAGGCAGGGGAAGTGGTACCTAGAATCTTCCAGGGAAAGCCCAGCCAACTCCAGGCTCCTCCTCCCACTCTGCCCTTCGACCAGCTCCCTGCCAGAACACCTGATCCCAGGGACAGTGACAACACTGCAAGTGGTCTTAGCAAGACCTTTGACCACAACCCCCAGCACTCAAGCCCTGAGCCAGAGTTTCCTTTCTTCCCTTGATTGTCACATGGGTCCCTGCAGGAGGACAAGCCTCGGAGGCACCACACCTCTGACCCTGGACATTCTTCCTGACACCGGATCTTCCCACCGTATCTGGTGTTCCTGTGGAAGGACCCACTTGGGGCAGCTCAAACGTCACAGCTCTGCACGCAGGGCCCCACCAGGCAGTCGCTGGGAGCAGAGGAGAGGCCAGGGCCGTGGCCTTAGGCAGACTCGCACAGGACGTTACCTCTCAGAGACCTGGCTGAGGCCGCAGGCCTCACAGGTAGATCTTGTCTTTACAACCAGGCCCATACCTCCCAAGGAGGGACTCTTAATTTTGAAATCAGAGTTGTGGACAACCCATTATGTGGCTGGCATCCCGAGTCTCTTGTCTCATCATTGTCATAAATGCCGATATTTACTGAGCACTCACCAACCACTGCCAAGAGCCAAGCACGTTACACATCAACTCCTTTACTTTTTTAAAAAAAATATTCTCACCCAAGGATACATTTATTGATTTTAGAGAGAGAGAAAAAGGGGGAGAGAGAGAGAGAGAAAAACATTGATGTGAGAAAGAAATATCGATTATTTGCCTACTGTGACCAGGGATCAAACTAAAACCTTTTGGTGCATGGGATGATGCTCCAACCAACTGAGCACCCAGCCAGGGCTCAACTCATTTACTCTGCACAGTAGTCCTGAAAGGCAACACTACTATTATTCACACCTAAGAGGTGAGAAAACTGAGGCAGAGAGGTCAAGTTCCTGGCCCGTGGTTGTACAGCTAGAACCCAGGAATACCCTTGGCCCTAAAACTACGCATTATCTCACTAAATAACCACAACAACCCTGACAGGCAGCTTCAATACTATTATTGTTCCATTTTACAGATGGGGCTCTTGCAGTACAGAGAAGTTAAGTAATTTGCCTAAGGTCTCACAGCTGGTACGTGGCAGAGCCGCCATTTGGCATCAGATGCACTCTCCAGCTTTCCTTTTTATCCCCTTACCTTGACTGCAGCTGTGGAAGCACATAAGAGTCAACAAAACTTAGGTGGTGGAGTGAGAAGGGTTAGTTAGGCTGTTGAGAAAGAAAATCTGCAGTGAGTCCTTGTTAGTTCCTTTGAGGACCGCAAAGCCTTACCCACGGGCTACCTTCAGACCACTCCTATCTCTTTCTTTTTCTTTCTTTTTAAAAAATATTTTATTAATTTATTTTTAGAGAAGGGGAAGGGAGGGAGAGAGGGAAACATCAATGTGTGGTTGCTTCTCGCACACCCCCTGCTGGGAGCCTGGCCTGCAACCCAGGTACGTGCCCTGACTGGGAATCAAACCGGCGACTCTTTGGTTAGCAGGCCGGGACTCAATCCACTGAGCCACACCAGCCAGGGCCTATCTCTTTCTTACAGAGGGCTCCCCGAGCTCCCCCAAAGAGGGCTAATTGCTGACGCCAGCCAGACGCTGCCCGTCTCAGCAAGACCTGTAACTCGCCACATGCACACATGGTCTCGTCGTTCCTCCCTGTACTTAGAAGTAACGGCATAGAAACCTGACTTGACAACTTGGGCCCTTTGCTTATCAAATTGGGCTCCTGCCCAGAATCGCAGGTAAGAGCTTGGGCTTCGGAGCCAAATAGCCACAGTCAAATCCTGACTTTGCTACTTACTAGCTGTGTGATCTTGGGCAAGTTGTTTAACCTCTCTGAGTTCCAGTGTCCTTTTCTGTAACATGGGGCAATGATATATCTACCTCATTGAATTTTGAGGAATAAATGAGAGAATACAGGTAAAGGGTTTAATACTGTAGCTGGCTTTGGTAAGTCCTCAATACGTGATTGTTAGGACAACTTTAGCGGTTACAAAGTTGGAAATGATGACGTCCTATCCCAGAGGGTATGATACCTTCCTCTGTGTTCTGACAGAAGAATGGCTAACACACAGGGAGCTCTTTCCATGGGCCAAGTGCCATTCTTAATGTTTTACAGATATGACCAAATTCAATCCGTGCAAGCCTCATAAGATGAGCCCTTTTGTTACCCTCCTCTTACAGATGAGGAAAGTGAGACACAGAGAGCTGGGGTCTTCTGCTTGGGGTCCCAGGCTGGTGAGGGACAGGCTGGCTCCAGGGCCCAGGCCAGGCGCTGCCCCCGAGAGCCTGGAAACCATGGAAAACAAACTGGCAGGGGGCGGGTGAGCAGAGATAAGCAGAGCAGGATGGATGGGCTGTGTGGCCACTGAACAAAACACTACAAATGGAAGTCATGAACTTTGAACTGGTGGGACAAATTACGTATTTTCTTGCTTCCTTGGGCCCCTGACATTTCCAGGAGGGGCCAGAGTCAGAAGTCCTGAGGAGGAAATCTCAGGGCTAGGTCTTGCGGGTGGAGATTACAGGCTCAGTCTTGCAGATTCAGGCCAAGGGCAAGCATTGTTCTCTGGCCTCCAGTTTCCTGGAACAGCCCCCAGCACAGGACAGAGGGGCAGGTCTGCTCGCACAGATGGGGAAAGTGGGTCTGGGGAATGTGGAGAGGTTCTCTGTCAAGTTGCGTCCTGTGTGGTCAAGGTGGAATCGATCAGGACCTCCACTCTGTTCTTATGGATCCTGAGTCTCACTTGGACTTGTCATCTTTGACTGAATCTTCAAGAAGCAGTGAGATTCTTGCATATGCCCTGGACAAATCTCCTAAGGAGAATTACTTCCTGTCCCACCCCCACCCCTCTTTGGGTCCTTCCCAGGAAGTCAGCATTTGAGCAAGTGATACTTCCTTGTCACATCCAAAAGGCACAAATAGTTCTCTGGCAAAAGTCTCAGCATGTACTCTGGCACTCCATACCACCTCCTCCAGGCACTTGGCTTTGATTTATCACAGCCCTATGGTACCATGCCAAATTCTTGCCCATGCCCTCCAAGTATTCAGTTAGTTATCATTCTCATTCCTACGTGCAGATGTCAGTTCCATGTTTTTTGACCTGTCTTTTCTGTTAGATTGTAAGATTTCTATTGGATGTGGTCATTTATTCTTTACTCACTACTCCAAGAGGAGTCAAAGGAAGTTAGATGCTACAAATCCCGGTGCTTACTAGAAGCCAGGCAAGTAATGTGAGCAAATGAAGCAGGACAGGAATGGTGTAATAGGGAGTGGTAGGGACTGTGGCAAAGTGCTAAGGGCTTGTTTGTTTCTAAAACGGAGCTGACCGCCCATCAGCTCGGACCAAGTACCGCCAGGTGGAGATAAAGACTCACTGTTGCCAGACTCACTGTTGAAAATATTCAAGAAAAGCCCCAACTAGACAATTTATGTAAAATCTTCTGATTTTTAAATGTTGATACTAATTTAAGAAAATTTGAAAAACAAGCCAAACAAAGCTGAATTTGGTCCTCCAGCTGCTAAATTCACAACGTCTGGGGACCCTCCAGGCCCGATCTGTTCTGATCCACAGCCCTGAACTGCTGGCCCAGAATGTGCGCTCAGAAAACCCTTGCTGAATACATGAATGAGTACAGAGGTGAGTTCGCCAGCTATCACCTAAATTAAGGATATGTTGAGAAACAATATCATAACAGTGTTTGAAACCGAACCTGGGTTTGAGAGTTAGCTTCCACTAAGTGTGGAATTGTTTGGTTGTGACATCTTTTTTTAAATGGTTTTTTAAAAAATGAATTTTTAGAGAGAGAGACAAAGGCAGGGGGAGAGAGAGGGAGAGACAGAGAGAGAGAGAAACATCAATTTGCTGTTCCACTGACTTATGCATTCATTGGTTGATCATTGTATGTCCCCTGACTGGGGATCAAACCCACAACTTTGGTGTATTGGGACAATGCTCTAACCAACTGAGCTACCCAGCCAGGACCCGGTTATACTGTCTTCAAGCATGTTTACATCCTGCTGTTTTTGCCTCCCTCCTTCCACTGGGCATGGAAGCCCAGAGGTAAAGATGCGCACTGAATAGGCCCATGCCTTAGGATGACAGGTGAGCTAGAAAAATGAACTTTACACAGGCCTGGAGGTAAGGAGGGTTGCGTTGAGCGGTGATTGAGATTAATTAATAATTCATGAGGCACTTCATTATCCCTGGGTATATCTGTTTTTCTTAAATCTTAAAGTATACACAATTAAAAATATACAATAATTAGTAACAAAGTGCTAATTCTTGGTCATAACATAGCATAATCAAGTAAAAATTTTGTTTCTCTCTGTCTCTCAATTAATCATGTCTCAAGCAGCTGTGTTATGACCAAGAGGCCAAGGTTAAGGTGTGCATGTGTAACTGTGGGCCAGGGAGCTGTAAGGAAATACATAGCCTCATGGACAGCAGCCTTGCGACTCCTCACGGGCCGTCTTCCATGCCACCTGCCTGAATGGCACCACCAAGCCTCACCGTGGCCAGGATGACAGCGACCGTGTGCAGGCAGCAGACTGGGCACTTTTTATTCACTATTTCTAATCTTTAGAACACACGTCATCTGCAAGTGTTCTAATTTACAGATGAAAACCCCAAGGCTCAATGAGGTTAAATATATTGTCCAGGGTCAAACAGCTGATAAACAATGGAGCTGGGATTCTCACCTGGGTCCATCAGACTGCAAGGTCCACCTTCTTTCCACACCAGCATGCTGCCTGGAGAACAGGGCACATCCACACTTCCTTACAAAGAACAAGGTTGCACGGCACCTGAGATTCTCCAGGGAAGCAGTGGCGGGGTTGAGATGAAAGCCCGGATGTCTGAGTCCTACTTTTAGAACCAGACTTCTCTGGGATGGCAAGTACCCGAGACACGGACCACTATTCCTCTTTCCAGGGCCCCTGGCAGACATAACTAATCTATTTCAGTGCGGCTTCTTGTACTTTTGGCAGGCACGACAAATCAATCAGAGCTGGCACCTCTGAGGAAACATATCTGCCATCCTTGGCCAGGGTCTTAGCACGACCGCAAGTGAAAGAACTTTCAAACTGAGAATGTAGAAAGTCTAACCAGAGTCTGGTGGCAAGCAGAGAGTGAGATGAAAACCACTGTCTTTTGACCCGAGAGGGCCTGAGGCATGTGACAGGAGAAGGAGCAGAAGGAAAAGGAGAGGATGCAGTTAGGCTCTGTAGTTTAAACTCCAGCCCAGAGAGGCGGGCTTGGGGCCCGCCTTGTGTGGCTGGTGTGTGACCTCATGTGTACGTGTTGGGGCTGTGGGGTCCTGGGGTGAACAAGGAGCCAAGGAACTGGATACATCTGAGCTGAGAATAGTGAAAACACTCTGGATTTTATATTTGGCTTTGCTTTCTAAAAAGAGTTTGTTTTTCTGACATTTATTTATTGTTAAAACAGCTCTTTAAGAACATTAAAGGACATTTTGTGAAAGAAAATCATCATCCCTCTCCCCCCAGCCCTCTGCTCTCACACAACTGTTTCCATTCCCCTCCTTCCCTCTGATCCCAGTCCATGCATACCTGTGTCTGCAGAGTTGACATCAGTGCGCATCTGTGCAGCCTTCCAAATGACATTTTTTAAATGGCTGCACAATGGACCATAAGTTGACTATTTGTTGATTACTAGATCTGGGAGTTCCCATGATTTTTATGTTTTATGCTACAATGAATATCTCTGTGCATCTGGCACTTTGCTTTTGATAAATTGTTTTCTTAGGCTAAAGAAGTGGACTATTGAGTCAACCTGAAACTTTTGAAGATAGTTATGACTTTTTGCACTTGTTTTTGACCTCACATGAATAAACTCTTGAGAGTTCTCAGAGCACTGTACTTGAGCTTGGAGTTTAGGAAGGTTGCTCCAGATCACCCAGACAGAAGAGGCTTCTGTGGAACCAGCACTTGTGTCCAGGCTGCTTGTCCAAATCTCCTTCACGTCTACAAGCCTGGGTTTCAGGGCTGAGGTTCGGGGACTGCACATTGGGAGGGCGTGGGTGCAGAGCCCACAGGAAATGGGGCGGCAGCATCAAGAGGAGAGTAAAGCATCTGCTAGCTACACCTCCTCATGAAACGTCCCTTCCTGACAGGAGGCCCTGCTTGACACTTTAATTAAGAGAAGATGCTGTTCAGAGGGGCGGGGCACCTTGGGGAGACTAGACTGCGTTATCAGGTGCTGATTTGCCGATGGAGCTCACAGCAGAGAAGCCTCCCTGCACTGCAACTCCGCACAGACCCCTCCAGCCCACCCGCCTCCAGCTGGACAGCCCCAGGCAGGGCGGGGGTGGCGGGGGTGTGAGAGCTCTCCACAGAGGAAAAGGCTGGGTGGTCTCCAAAACTCTGGTGCCTTTCTGCTTGAAGCACCAGGAAAGCACAATAAACATAGGCCTAGCAGCCCCAGCCCCAGCCCCAGCCCCAGCTCCAGTCCAGCCTCAGTCCTGGCTGTGGAGAGTCTACCTTGGCCTAGAATATCACTTCACTGCCCAGGAGAAGGTTTGTCAGTTAGCCCAGTGAGACCCACTTCTCTCCCTCACCTCACCCACTGGGGTCTCCCAGGATGGAGTGGATGTGACTACAGGCCATACTCTGTGTCATCACAGCCCTGCCCCCAGCCCACCTTTCTGGCCTGGGCTTCCACGGAGCAGCAAGGCCAGTGCTCACAGCCAGGGCTGGAGGCCTCCCTGGGCCCACTCCAGCTCGGCCTCTGCAGCTGGGCCCGCAAAGCAAAGTCCTAGATAGTCAATGGCTACTTATGGAGTCCTTGCTTTCTGCATCGGGCACTGCATCCTAAGTTGGTGCTGGGGCTACAGGGGTCAAAAAGACAGAGTGCGTGCTAACCTCTGAGCCTCAGTGCTCTTGCCTGGGGAAGGAGGGGCAAACGGCGCCTGCCTACGTGAAGTGCTTAACCTGGTACCTGATGATAGTGAGTGCTGTGTCAATCTTAGCTTGCACATCGCTATTATTCTTTCTAGTTGCAGGCAGCAGACAATAAACAGAAATAAGTGAGAAAAATCCAGGCGTTGGTAACCGCTCTGAAGAGGCTAAAATATAATGTGCAAATGGAAAGAAGGGAGCTGAGATTTAGGAAAATGCAAACATGCTTTAGCTTGGGTGGCAGAGGAAGGCCGTTTTCGAGGGGATCCTGTTGGAGTCAGAGAATGAGAGAGCAGTGTGAGAGAATCCCAGGGACCCTCGTTCTCCACCAGAAACAGCAAATGCGAAGGCCTCGAGGTAGGAACAAGCTTGGGTGTCTGGGAAACAGGAAGAAAGGCCTACGTGGCTGGAGCTGTGATGTCTAATGCAGTGGCCACTAGCTACTAAGCCATTTCAATTTAAATGTCAGTTAAATAAGAAATTCAGTTCCTCAGTCTCAGTGTCTACCTTTCAATCCACTAGAACCAAGTGTGGTCAGTGGCTTCTGTGTTGTATGGCACAGGTATAAAATATTTTCATAACTGTAGAAAGTTCTCTTAAGCAGCCGTGCCCTGAAGCTTTGGGAGAAAAGAAGGGGTTGACATGAGATGAGGTAGGAAAGGCAGGCAGGGGCCAGACCTCAAAGGGTCTTGAAGGCCAGAACTGGGAGCTTGGCATCTGTCCCAAGTGCACTGGGAAGCCTTTGGGGTGTCCAGACTTGGCAAAATCATTTGGCGTAGAGGTGGAAGAGAAACTCAGTTGATTGTCCTGCCCTCTGAGCCTGAGGACTCCTCAGAAGTCGGACCTGAAGGAAAACAGATGTATTCCCTGAACCTACAAGTTCCAAAGAGTATACAGGAAGGCCTCAGAAACTTCCCGGGCCCTGGAATTTCCCCGAGGAACATGTGGTTCCCCTGAGTGCACGCAGAGGTGGACCTCCTGGTCCTGAGGCCATCGGCCCGTCCTGGCCCCTGTAGGAAGATCCCAGAGCTGGGTGCGGTGCCCTGCCTGCCAGATTCCCCTCTCAAGGGATGAAGGACGCCATCCCCCAGAAGCTGAAAGTGCCGCTGACATACAGCCCTCACTCTTGGTTCTCGTGAGGAACTGCCTTAAAGACAAGCACCCTGCCCAAGGGCCCCCTTACGGGTTTGGCCCCAGCCCACCTTGGGACAGGTCTGCGGGGCCGCTCCAGAGCCAGCGCTACCTGCAGGCTGGCTGAGGCTCTCCTGGAAACCGTGTCAGAGATCAACTCCTTCCTTTGCTCAAACCTGCTTCCTTCCCTTCCCACATTTCAAAGTCGTCTGTCCAGGGCCCCTAGTCTGCCTCTGCCCTTCAGCATCACCAAACAGCCTGTCCTTTTGGCCATGGGCAGGAGATGGCCAAAGGGTCAGGGATCAAGTAGTTGCCATGATGACAGCACTAAGGCAAGTGCCGCCCCGACCAGAGGCAGCTTCCTCTGAGTGGGGGTGGCCACCAGGAGGTCCTGAGAGGGCCTTCCCATGGACATGCCCCATAGGGTAAGAAATCGTATTTACTGAGTGTGCCCCTTCTGACACACGGTTCATACAGGTGGTCTGGGTCCCCTCACCAGGCCTTTGAAAGCAGGATTATAAGTTATCATTCTTATTCCACTGGAAGCAAAGGCCAGGCTTTGAGAAAACCCAACTTCTCAGAGCTCCCAGAGGCCGAAGCTGAGATCTAAACCCAGACCTTGTTGATTGTAGAACCCATCCCTTTTGCCTGTGCTGTGCTATGCAATCTAAACATACAGAACTCCCAACCCAAGGGTTTTCGGAGTTACTGTACAAGTTCATTCTAAGGAATGTGGACATCTGGATCTCATCTTGCCCTTGCTGTAGTTAAGAACCAAAGCGACACTCTCTCCCCGCCACCTCACTCCCTCACCGAGTGAGGCCTTCAAGGTGCAGCTGCGGCCACCATGGAGTATCTGTCATAGCCATTCCTCTTCCCCACTCTACAGATGCCACGTTGATAAGCAAACAGCCCCTGAGGAGACAGGGGCTGACAAATCATTCAGTGGAGTCCAGAATAGTCAACCCAAGCTACTGTCCTGACTTGTGCCTCACTCGGGAGCTGGCAGGGGGACCACTGTGTCTCCCAGGCACTGGAATGGGACAGTTCAGGGAATCTGAAATCCCCTAGGCAGCTCACAGTGGATAAGACCTGGAAAGAGTCCAGAAACACTGTGACTTCAGCAAATGGGGCCAAACACCCATACAAGAGTCACTGGGGATGACAACGGTGACCTGTCCTGGGGACAGGTTGAAGCAGCCTGGGAAGGTGTCAGGAGATACCATCCTCATTGCCAGCCCCTGAATACTGCATAAGACTTCACAGTGGCCTTCTGAAGAAACAGGCCCCCCAGGCTACTAAGGTCAGAAAGTCTTGCAGAATTGGGGCCGGGGGAGGGCTTGGGGCCAAGATCAAAAAGAGATGTGAAAACAAAAAGAGAGAAACAACACCTTTCCTCTTATTAAAAATAAAGTAAGAGTAGAAACTTGCCTTCCCGAGGGGCTAACCCTGCAAGCCTCCCCAGTGACAGAGCGCGGGGCTGCGGTGCGGGGTCCTGGCTGTGGGCCCCTGTGAGGGGTGGAGGGAGATGAGGAGTGAGGCACTGCTGCCTGAGGGGACCAGGAGCAAGGCCTGGCCAGGGCACCAGGCCCCCTGGCCTTCCACAGCTCGTCCCTGCGGCCCTCCTGGAGGAAGCGGGGAAGGGATTTGAGGAGAGGGCAGTGAGACCAGAGCGGGCAGCTGAGGCCTGGAAGTAACTTTCCATTGGTTTAGGATCAAAAAAGCCTGTTCTTTGTAAGCACTGTACTTTAAGAATCTTTCCAAAGTTTAAGACATCTTTAAAAATTGTTTTGATATTTTTCTGCTTTTGGTAAAATTGTTAAGGCAATTCTAGTCCATCTGATCTGGAGGGAAATAAGGAGATGAATTATTTGGATAGCTTAGGCAGAGAAAGGGGGCAAGGTAGCTTCAGTGAGGAGGGACAGTGACGATAGCAGAAAGTCCCTCAGGGAGAGAGCCACCAGAATACGTGCCAGCTGGGCACGGCAGCCCCTGGCTGTACAAATGTCCGCACTGCCCGTGACAGGTTTGGAGAAGGCGGGCTGTTGGAGATGGATGGTCAGCGTGACAGCGCAGCCTCACTTCTCCAAAAGCCCCATCCTGGTGCCAGTGTTTCTTTTCCGCAAGATGCTCCCTCCTGTTTGCATAAGGGGAGGGGATCCCTTTCTGGTCCAATGAAATGTCCGGGCCATCTGTCTCCAGAAAGACACAGCAGAAGTCTGGGGCAGGGAAGACCCGAGAATCAGATGCCATTCAAGAGAGACAGAAAAATCTGTCCATCCCCACAGGGCCGTTCTCATTCCTCGAGTGG
Organism: Macrotus californicus; assembly: GCA_007922815.1. Classification (NCBI taxonomy): domain Eukaryota; kingdom Metazoa; phylum Chordata; class Mammalia; order Chiroptera; family Phyllostomidae; genus Macrotus; species Macrotus californicus. The sequence continues at coordinate 46,665 of VMDR010000901.1, read as the reverse complement.
GGTTTGTTTACACTCCCAGCATTCCTTATAACACTGGATCAGAGGTTTGCTCAAAAGGACTGCCATGCATGAATTTTGGAGCCAAACAGACCTGGGTTCAAATCCCAGTAACTCTCAGTAGTTATGGAGCCCCCCGCAAGTTGGTTTTAATTTCTCTGAGCCTCAGCCTCTTATTTATATGATGGAATTAATAAGACCAGCTTGCAAAATTGCTGTGAAGTAGGAAATACTGATCTAAGGGTCCTATACTGAAAAAGCACTCAGTAAATGGGAGTTTTGCTTCTCATTACTAAGCCTTGGTACCATGTGGGTTTGGGATATTGGCCACAGCGTGATTTTAATTCATTTCAGGCCACAGTTTGCTCACACTTTGTCAGCAACCTCAGCTGTCTGGTTTTGTGACACTGATGTGGCCATCTGATCCGTCTTATTGGCAACCTCTTCCTTTGTCCTGCCCCCTTCCCCCAGAGAGTCTCAGCTGGTCCCATTGGCTTTCCCACCTCCATGATTTAGAAGACTTGAGAAAATGACCTTAGAATCCATTGGGCCCAGACTAGGCACCCAGAGAAGTGGGAAGGGGAAGGAGAGTGGAAGGAACCTGGCGCAGGAAGGACTGTGCTCCCTGCCCCTTCCAAGCACCCTGGGTCTCGGAGGTGCCTTCATTCCTTCAAGGCAGGATCCAGCCCTCTGCAGGGAGAGGGCTCCCGCCATTCCTCCCACTAGCCCTCTGAGGACCTTGATGGGAAGAACCTATTGAACTTCCTTTAAGTTTCTTGGCTGATTTTGTGGGGCCTGCCTGATTGCTTTTTGGGGTCACAGATGGGGAGGATAAAGAGAGAGCGATTAAGAGCCCCGCCCCCACTTTGGCGGGAGGTCCTGTCCCTCCCTCCCAGAGCTCCTAATCCTTCTGCCTGCAAACGCCTGTCCTCACAGGCTGAGATGCTGCAGAGCCAGAGGTTTATACACAGACCCGTTATTTATTGGGAGGCTTAGGGCCAGGATGAGTCTGGGCCACATTCTCTTCTGTCCTGGCTCTTCTCACCTGGGTGTAAGCAGGGAGGGAGGGAGAAAGGGGAGACAGAGATGAGGGGATGGGATGGAGGAAGGGGCACTCCTGAGTTGAGGTCACTCTGTGCCTGGTCCCGTATGAGGGGTCTCCAGGGCAACTTCACTGACTACATTGTAACAGGTCACTTGTATCTGATGTGCGTACACCGGTGAGCATGTGCAGCCTTAGTTTCTCATCCGTAAACTGGGAATAAGAATGTCCACTTCCTGGGGTTCTAGAGGAGCTGAAGTACAGCCCCAAACACGGTGCCTGGCACACTGTAAAGCATTCAATAGGCGGTGGCTGTGGTGGGGGCAGGGGGAGCAGGAGGGAGAAAATAAAAAAGGTGGGGCGTGGAACAGATGATGAAGCAGGAGAGGAATAAGGAGAAGTGAGCAAGAGAACTCATCTACTTGCCTCCAGCTGGGGTTTGACCACTTCAGCTTTCTAGCAGCACCCTGGGGGTGGGCCCCTAGGGGGACCTGGGCTCCCACGAGGGAAGCCACAGCTAAGAATGGTGGAGAGAAAAGCAGAGGGTTCCAAGCAGCACAGCAGAGCTACAGCTGGTGCCGGTCCCCAAAGGCCTGCACACTGGCTTTCACCAGCAGCCGCTGCATGCAGGATGGACCTCCAGGGGGTGGGGATTTGGACCCTCCTGTGGCTTCTTGCTGAGAATCAAAAAAGCGCCATGTGTCTTTAAGGAGGCGCCTGTTGGGAGCCCAGGAGGGAGGAAGGTTAAGATGATTAGCTGGTGCTAACAAATTTAGGATGTGGACGAAGTCTTTTCTTGGCTGTCCATCAAAGGAAGGATTGAATGTCCCTGAGCTTGGAAAGAGCAGAAGGAGGGGAGGAAAGGGCAGGGGGAGGGGAGCAGGAGGGTGTTATATGCTTACCAGCTGAGCCTTCTCCCTGGACAGGCCTGCCCCGGGCACTTGGGGGTGTGCAGGGGTCAGGCAGGTTTGCAGGGCCTGTGGCTGTCTGTCCTGACTCTGGCCGCCAAATCAGCCTGTCTGTCTGTCGTCGCCCCTCCCCCACTCCCTCAACCCCAGCTCAGGTTATGTCCAAGCAGCTGGGCTGAAAAGTGATCCTGGAGGAAGAAGGCCCTTCCTGTTGATTAGGAACGAGGACACCCTCCCCCAGTCCCCTCTAGCCCCACCAGACCCCCACCTCATCCAGGCTCCCATGTCCTGGGGCCACCTCCTGCCCCTTGTCACCAAAGGCTGGGCGAGGTTACAGGCTCTTCATCTAGGTTTCCCCTGTAACCAAGGGAAACATCCATGGCCTCCCAGAGAGATCACAAACCACTCGCAAAAGCCTTCATAAAAGGTTATTTCCGGCACAGGCTGGGAGGAGGGAGGCATGGGAACTGCGCCATGTCCAGGAATGGTTCATTCAGAACTGCCTGGGCACCGGCTCTGTGCCAGGCCCTGTGCCGGGCCCTGTGCTGGGCACTGCATTCAGTGGACAGCAAGACACTGCTCCTGTCACTGCCCCAGGACCAGCTCTCAGAAATGCGCCGTCCAGTGGCGGAAAGAGAAAGGGACAAAATGATGTGCTACAACACACAGCAGTGGCTTCCAGAGCTTGATGGGCGAAAGGATGAGTTGGAAGGCTTATCGAAATGCAGATTTCTAGGTCACATCCTTGGAGATTGTAATGCTGTGAGTCCGGTGAGGGGACCAGGGGTCTGCGTTTTTAAGCACAGAGAAGGGTCCTGATGCTGGTGAGTGTCGGAGTTGGTTTGGGGGAAGGCTGAAATGTAAGGAGCAGGGGTAGTGCTGAGAAGGGGCGTAGGGATGGGTGCAGGAGGCAGAGGGTTTGTGGTGGAGGTGACATGGAGCTGATTCCTGCTGGGGAGGGGGCAGCAGACTGAGGGAGAGGAAGGGGTGAAGTGGGCTAGTGGTTGGGGAGTGCCTTTGTTGATGTGGCTGGAACACAGAAGACCAGAGTGAGCAAGAAGTGAGATCTTAGGGAAGAACCCAGGGGGGTTTGATGTCTCTGGGAAGAATCCAGGGCAGGTCTGGGTTGGGTTGGCAGCTTTAAGACACCTAGCTGCAAAGTGCAGAACCAGTGGAGGGGACAGGTTGGAGAAGAGACAGTCGTGAAGAGGCTGTGGTAAGAGGAGGGCTGATGGTGGGGGTGAGACAGTGGCAGGAGGTGGGGAGGAGGGGACAGGCACGGGGTAGGCCGAGGGGGCGGAGTCTGCAGGACATGGTGCCTGGTGGACTGAGGAGTGAGGGAGGGAAGCTGTGATGACTTGAAGTTTCTAGTCTTGGTAAAGCGTGGCGAGGGCTGCTCCTCCCTGAGGCTGGCATGTAAGAGAAAGGAGCTGGTTCGAGAGGAAAGTGGGGCATTTAGTTCTGCACCCAGTCACTCGGAGCTCCTTGCTGTGGGCCATCCTAGTAGAGATGGGCATTGGGTGACTGAACTGGAAGATCCTTGGAACACAGGGAAGAAAAATAAGCTAAAGATGTAGATTTGGGAGCTAGCAGGACCCAAGTCTGTGGTTTTCAAATTTTTGACTGATCGGTGTTGGAAACCACAATCAGAAACACACAGAAACAAAAGGCCTCATGAAACAATAGTTCCCTTACTACGTGCAATGCACTTGTTATTTTCTGCTTCATTTTCCTTTACCTGATTTTAGTTAATTTAAAAAAGTGTTGGTCACAGCTCGCTAAATCGATTTCACTCATACATTGTGATCTGCAATGTCAAAAACACAGATCTCCACGGAAATGCAAGTCGTTGAGGTGAACGAGACTCCCCTCTGCGACTTCTCTGTCCTCTGAGTGCCTGTGCATCACCGGGCGCAAAAGTTACGGGAGGCTGGAGAGCACCTGTGGTCTGCCCCAGCCTGGCACCTTCCAGGAGAGGACCTCCACAGAAGTCCTAGCTTTCTGTGAACAAACCAGAGTTGCCCCCCAGAGAGGACCCTGGGTGTCAACTAACCAAATGTCCCATCTTGCAAATAAGGAAAATGCAGGACAGAGAATCATATAACTAATCAGGCGTTCGACCTTAACACAACTTAGTTTTCTTGCAGGCCTCTCTGGTAAAGTCCTACACATCGCTCTAGATCCCTGTGAATCCACTTCCCTTGGAATTCCCAAAATGGAGCCCAGGCCGTCTGGAGCCACACCACTGCAGACAGTCCCTCAGCTCAGGAGCTGAGGCTCAGTTCCATTGGCCTCCCCAGCGCTGCTGTGACTGACAGTCTGAGCACCCCTCCCTCCGGTTTGTGTTCACCCGGCAGATGTACTTTGTGGTCTCAAACATCCTTTAAGGTAGATAAGGCTTGGTTGGCTATGATCTCCATGACCATCCGTCGAAACCTCTGACATTTTGTGCAGCGTGAGACCCAGGGGCCCCCTCTCCTGCTGTGACAGTGGGCAGTGCGAGGAGATGACCATCAGCCACGGTTTCTTTGCAGGAGGCCTTGGGTCACAGGCTCTGCAGCTGGAGAACATAAACAGTTTACTCTCGCTGCATTTCTGCAGCCCAAGCAACAGGGAAGATTTAACTTTGCTGGGTCCTGGCACCAGCTCACGTGTGTGCAGACCCAGGGACCGTGAGGGCTGCTGCTCTGATGTGCTCGTTGCCGCCCAGCCACTGCTGGGCCTGTCTGAAACCCTCACGCAGGAGAGCCCAGCGGGCTTGTCAGGCAGCTGGGCTCTTTTCTCCCCACAGGAAGAAACCCCGAGGGAAGCAGACACTGGCCCCCTGGTAACACACTGGGGTCGGTATCTGGGCACCCACAGCCCATCTTGACTGCAGGAGACAGGTGTAAAGAAGACTGTGGCCTCGTGGGAAGCCACCATTCAGAGTGGGGATAATGTTAGTGCCCAGATAAGCACAGGCAGATGAGCGTTTGAGGCAGGGAGTGGGAGGGCGGGGGTGGTACTTAAGAGAGATGCAGCAACCTGACGGGCTAGCTCCAGAATAAGGACGGACATCACGTAGTGACTGAGTGGGAGGACTGGCTCTGGGCCCTGCTCCGACAGAGTTTTTCATGACACCAATCTGATTGGGTCACGGCTCTGCTCAATATCTTGGGTGGCTCCCCATTGCTTTCAAGGTAAAGGGCACAACTTTAACATGGTCTACAAAGCCCCACATGCTCCAGCTCCCGCTGACCTTCTGAACCTGGTCCCGCACCCCTCTCTCCCCCAGGCTCCCAGCTCTGGCCATGCGGTTCTGCCTTCTGTTCCTCACTCTCGCCACACGCCTGCCCACCGCAGAGTCCTTGCATGTTCCCTTTGCCAGAAATGGTCTCCCTCCCTCTGTGCCTGGTCAATTTCCACTGCTCAAGATCATTCACTCCTCAGGGGTGCCTTCCTGGACCTCCCCAACCCCATGACTTTTTCTCGTTTTTCATGGGACTCTGCTTCTGTTTCCCTTTGGTACAGTTGGTCCCTGTTGCGATGTCACATTTGCTGGTGTGATCAACGGCAGTCCCCTCCCTCCCTAAACTGTAAGTTCTGTGAGAGCGAGGGTTGCGATTTGCCCACCCTTGAGCCCCAGCACCTAGTAAAGGCCTGGCTGAGGGTGGGGGTTCAATGATACAAGTTGAATGCAGGCATACATAAATGAATAAAAGGATGCTATTGTAATTTTGTGCAAGGCAATTCTGTCCCCTGGGATTGACACCTTAAATGATGACTTGTCAAGTATCTACTCCACGCCAAGTGCTGGGGAGAGGGCACAGAGCTGACGGACTGGAGGGGAGACAGGCGTGTAGGAAAGTCATGATAACACAGCGGGGTAAGGTTGTGTTCCGGGGACAGGCTGGCTCTAAGGAAGCTCTTAGCAGACTCATTTGGTGAGGGTGGGGCTGGGCTGGGGAGGACTTTCCTGAGATTACATTAAAGCCCAAGCTGAAGGATAGGTCAGAGCTAACAGGCAAAGATGGAGGTAGGGTGCCCTGGTAGAGGGTGGAGCCGGGGCAACGTGCCGCAGGGAGGGAGCCCCAGGAAGGCTGCTCTGTAGCGAGACCAAGGACTCTGGAGGGGGGTGGGAAGAGATGGGCCAGACGGGCCCAGTTGGACTTTACTGGGAAGGCACTGGCGCCACTGAGGGGTTTCAGGCAGTGGGACGACAGAAGGGTGTCCTCCTGGGTAAAAGGAGAATCTGGGGCCCCTCCAGCTCAGGCGTCTGGGGGTATGAAACCCAGGGGGCAGAGGAGCGTGGGCTACGTTAGGAAGGTTCCAGGCTTTGTTGCCAGCTGAAGCCTCAAGGGACTGGTTTTTTCCCTGACGTCAACTTAAAGGTCACACGGATCCCAGGTTTGCTTTCAGGAGCCACTTAGGGCTCCGCATTTTATGCTTGTACTCAGATCCCTTTGGGATCCAGTGACATTCCCAGGCTGGACTGCCTCGTGGGGTACCCAGTCCCCTGAGCCCCAGAGATGCCGCAAGAAGCAGAACTGCCTTTAATTTGTCCTAAATTTACCTCGCTCAAGTTTCAAAGGTGGAGGGGGCGTCATCCTAGAATTTCAGGAGTGAGTGGAGAAGGCACTGCCGCAGTGGGAAGGGGAACTCAGGACATCTTCGACTCCGGGCCTCCCGACACATCAGCTCTTGAGCGCTCTTCCCACCACAACCGCACTGATAGGCTGCCCCTTCCTCTCCTGAACCCAGGTCCCTCCCTGTGCCCACCTAGGACAGGCCTGGGCTGATGAAGGAGAAGTGAAACTAGGCCATTCAGCTGACTTCTCTCTCTAGCAAACAGACACCACAGATGGGGGGCATGTAAATTACAGGAACCCTAAGTAACCAGGCTCCTTCAAGGCCACTGGCTGTCCCTCCAGCCTCTTCTTCCAGCCCTGGCTCCATCCAGCCAGGAAGCCTGCCCCAGCAGCACCTCGGGCTGAAGTCATTCTCCAGCTCCAGCCCCTTTCAGAGCTCAGACCAGGCCAGGGCTCCAGGTAAAAAGCTCTCAGTCCTGGCTGGCTTTCTCGCCGTCTCTCGCCCCCGTAAGCAGTCCATCGGCAAGTTCTGCCAGCTTTGCTTCCAAAACACACCCCCAGAGTGTCACCATCGCCTCTCACCTGGACACCCACCACAGGCTCTTTGCTCCCTGCCCCTCTGTTCCCCCCCCCGCACCCCCCCACCTCCCCCCAACCCTCAACCCGGTCATCCATTCTCACCCAGCACCAAGAGGAAAGTAAGATGTAATCTGAGCATGTGGCTTTCCTTCTTAAAACCCTCCAGCGGCTCCTGGTTCACTGAGGGCAAAATTTACAACCCCACAGGCCAGCGTCGTGCGAGGCACCACAGAGCTGGCCCCGTGACTTCCTCCCTCGCCCCTTCTCCCTCGTTCCATCGGGCCAGTCGGGCCTTCTTTCTCTTTGGCTGACACACCAAGCTCACTCCCACCTCAGGGCCTTTGCACCCTCTTGCCGAACAGAATGCTCATTCTCCATCCTCTGTTTTAATTATTATTTTTTAACTTTTTTTATCCTTACCCAAGAACAATTTTTTTCATTGCTCTTAAAGAGAGAAAGAGAGAGAGAAATGTGGATATGAGAGAGAAAGATCGATCCTTCTCACCACCCCCTCCCCTCGACCAGGTAGCCAACCCACAACCTAGGTCTGTGCCCCAACTGGGAATCGAACTCTCAAACTTCTGTAGTACAGGACGAGGCTCCAACCAACTGAGCCACCTGGTCTGGGCTTAGTCACTGAATTAATTTACAGTCTATTAATTAATTAATAGACAATTTATAGTGCTTTATTTTACGCCAGGCTTAACTTCTCAGGTTCTAAATAATTTCTTAACGCTTTGCATGTTTGGCTTCCTCTTGCCAGTTCAAATGTTCCCTTCTCATGGAGGCCTTCCCTGACCACCATCAATGACAGGGGCACCGCTGCTCCCCCGCCAGGCCCTACAGGAAATATGCCTTCATTGGTTTTTGACGTAGCCCTTCACCAGGCTGGACGCTCCAGGAGGGCAGGCAAGGCCTGTCTGCCAGCTTGACCATATTCCTAGAGCCTAGCACGATGCCTGCCCATGAGGACGAATGAGACGGGTCCCCTGGCTAGAGAGGCTTCTAGGACCGCGGTGTTGTCTAACCCCCACAGCTGGTGCGCACAAATTACGGGATATTCGGTGAAATGAGTCCTGTGGACACTGCTCAGAGGCCCAGTCAGGGGATGGGCTTTTAGAGAAGGCAGGGTCAGCTCTTGTCTATAAATACAACACAAAGATTGGCACGTTTGTAGCAAACGGCAATCTACTGTGGAGCTTTAGAAGGCGCTTCACACACATGAACTCACTGGTCTCTCCCAGCCACTCAGGGAGGCTGTCACAGCCCCATTGAACAGATGCGGGAGCTAAGGCCCAGAAAGTCAGGGCCACACAGTGCGTACCAGAGCCGGGGCTCACATCACCTTCCAGTGCAGTTCTGAAGGCCTTACAAAGGTCCGTGTCCAGCGGAGCACGCGTGCTCTGTACAACAGCATCGCTTCATCGACAGGGTCTTAGGACAGTGATGAAATGACGTATTACAAAGCCAGCTGAGGCTCAGAGAGGTTAAGCTACTTGCCCATTGTAACACAGCGGGATCCCGAAATTCAGCCATCCAACAATCCTGCCACTCGTTAGTAGAGACACTTTCAGATGTGGCTAGGTGACCCCGAAAGAAACTCTTGTTTCTGCGTCTGAGACTGTCTGTAAAGCCCAGGTTCTCACTAGACACCATCTGGCTCTGACATGAGCAGGGGAGGAAAGAGAGCAGAGGTGTGGCTGCTGCTCCCTCCTGTGGCCCCACACAGCGTGAGGAAGGGGCTGCCTGGATGCCTTGGAGCACGGGTGGGCCCCACACTGCCCAGGGCACCATTGATAGAGTGTCACTCACCCAGGGGAACCCGGTGGGGGCGGGGGGTACAAAGGCGTTGGCCTCCTGTGCAGGGCTGCATGGGACTAAAGACAGGCTGGGAGGCCTTGGAGTTCCCCAAGGCCAAGAAAATGACTCGCAACCACAGGGGGAGTGGAAGGTGGGCCCGCGCTGAGTACCATCCAGCCCCACCGCAGAGCTGCCAGAATGAACCTCAGAAACGCATCTGCAGCCTGAGTTTCCTTTGGATAAAAAAATCTGGTTCCTTCTCTGTATGTCTATTTCTTTGTCTTTCTCCCTTTCTTTCTTTTAGCAGAATCTTTGAGACTGTTGTTCTACAGAAGCATGATCCTACTGTGTAGGTGTCCAATCCACAAGGTGGGGGCACGGAGGATGGAGAGTCAAGGCCGATTTCTAACCCTCAGGGGAAGCCCTGCCCTCCACAGAAGCAAGGAGAGGGAGAGAGCAACTCCTGGGGGTGGCGGGGGATGGCAGAGAAGATCAGATCTGACTCCATCCCTAGAGGTAGCTGTGTGGCAGGTGGCGGCTTCAGGAGCCAATCAGTTTTAGGGATGTGGCAGTATCTTTTGTTCTGTGAGGAAGGGCGGGCTGTCTCGTGAGCAGATGAGTGTAGGACCAGTACCCAGCCTGGCCCAAGTCCTTGGCCTCAGGAGGCGTCAGGGCTGCAGCCTTGGCCGACCCTGGCCACTGGGCTGCTCTATGTCCCTCTGTCTTACCTCAGTTTCCACAAAACTCATGCCTCCCGTGACCACAGCAGCGGCTCTTGAACCCACTGTGGGGACAAGGCATGGTGGAAAGAACCCATCTCGTCCCCACCTGGCTGTGCAGGTTGGAGCAGGTTCCTGTTTTCCACTTAGGGCACAGGGGACAGACATAAGGCCCGTGGGCCGAACCCAGCCCTCCACCTTGTTTTACCCGGCCTGGCACCTTGTCTCTACCCGGCGGCAGCGCCGAGCTCTCGCTTGACTGTGAAGGAGCAGTTACATGTACACAGTCCTAAGTTACATCCAGCCCTTTGGAGGCTGATGAGGCCCCGGGTGAAAATGAGTTTGACATCCTGGCTTAGGGCCTCATTTTCCCCAAAAGCAAAATGAACAGATTGGATAACACCAGAGTATTTTACATCTTGCTCCTGGAGTTCTGCGGTGCCTGGTGGGGTCACCACTGGGACACACCCTGGGCACTGAGTCCCCCCTAGTTCCACATGGGGGCTCTGCTCTTACATTTGCGTGAAGGATTTGTTGGGCTGCATTAAAGATTCCTTTCAAAGAAAGGGTTTGCCACTGGCAGCCCCGCCCCCCATCCCTGCCCAAGGTGACCTCTGACCTTCCTTGGGTGCTGTAGTCTGGATCTGACAGCCATGAGGAGGAGGCATGTGCCCTCTTCTGTCCCTGTAGGACTGGGTTTGGGGAGGCAGAGACTGCCCCCTCATTTCTGGTCAGGATCCAGAGTTAGGCCAACATCCCCCTGCAGCTTAAAGGCCCCTCACGCTTCCTGCCTATGCCTGGTTTGCTCCTGCTCCTTCCTCAGCTACGTTGGGGGCGCTTGAAACAAAGGGCCGAGTTAGGAAGGAGAAGGCGAAGTGTGCGTGCAACATCTTAGGCACGGCGCGCACCAGAGATACGCACAACCTCAGTTAAGCAAAAGGAGCTTCTTTTACCCAGAATACCACATTTTCAGGGGAACGGTGCACATGATTCCAAAAGAGTGACGTGACAGAGATTTAACTAATCTCTGCGCTTCCGTCATCATTTCTCATTCAGTCCAATGACTGCACCACCCCTTTGTCCTGCTCGCACGTCCCACACTGGTCAACGACCCCGCCAGTGTGACAGTGACAAGTATCTGGAACTAGAGCGAAAAGGAGACCCACCAGTCAGAACCAAGAGCCGCAGTGATTAATGGGTCAGGCCACCATGGAATGTGGATGCGGCCACATGTCCAGACTCAGGAGCACCATGAGGGAAAGGCAATTCTTCATTAGAGAAGGCCTGGTACCAGGTCCTGAGCTTAAAGGGAACTAACTGAAAGGGACATTCAGGCTGCCAAAGCCCTTGGGGCCTGGGCATTCCAGAGCCTGGAGGCGCAGCTTGGAGATCCCTCCAGTACACGGCCGCTCTGCCCTGTCCACGCTGCCCTCAGGAAGTCTGGGACCTGCGCCCCTCCTTACTGGCCTGTCACAGTGTGCTAGGCCCCCTGTGACAGCTTGAGTAAATATGTGGGGAGCTGGTGTCCACTGAAAACCAGCCACCTGTGGGGCATGTCCTCCTGCTCCGCACCTTGCTGGCTCATGGCACTTCCTCGCCACTTGGGCAGGTGGAAGGCTGCCGGAGCCCTCTGCCCAGGCTCGACCCTCAGTCCAGCCTCTAGGAGCCTCCCTGGGTCTCCGCTGGATGGAAGAGCTGGCCTGCCCAGCCACCTCCGGCTCCTTTTCCTCAACCCCGCCCTGGCGAAGACATTCCTGCAATGCCTTGCCTGCCATACCTGCCACACACAGACAGATGGCAAAGGCTGGAGGGGGTGGGAGGAAGCATCAGGCTGAAAACAAGTTTGTGAAGTGAGCTGAAAAGAATGACAGGAAGGTCCTGAGCCAGCCCTGCTGCCACTCAGCTAGCGGAGGGTCTGACCCTTCTGTGCCACTTTGGCCCTCCCCTGCCTCCCCTGCCTCAGTAACCTCTGCCAGTCCGCCCCATGCCAGCCATGCAGAGCCACTGCCTCTGTGCTGGGGGTCTCTGCTGCTTTTCTCTCTGTCCCCTGGAGCTAGTGTCTTAGGTACAAACGCCAGCTGTGCGGGCCACCATCTATAATGTGGTCCTCACTTGCTGTCCCCATCTTGGTCCCTGCCTTGATTGCGTCCCACCTCACAGGAGCTGGGACCCAAGGGGTGGAAACACCAGCAATGCATCTGGACTGTCCCATGCGAGGCACCCACCTGCCACCACCTGCAGGCCTGCCCCCGCCTGAGTCCTCGGTCTCTGCTGCAGCCACGGCTTCACCTGTGTCTCCCTTTACCTGGACTGTGCGCTCCTCCTAGTTTCCTGAGCACAGGGCAGAGTCAGGAAGTTGGTGAAAGGGGCAGAGACAGAGAGATAGAGAGAGGGAGAGCAAGTCTGCATTCCGACACGGCTCTGGTCTGCTCTGAGTCAGACTACTTGGATTTAAACACTTCTGGCTCCAGTACTCACTGGCTCTGTGACCTTGGCCACATTACATAACCTCCTTGGGCCTCAGTCTTCTCAGCGTGTAAAACGAAGATAATAATAGTACCTGCCACATAAAGTAATTATGAGGATTAAATGAGATGATTCAATTAAGTGCTCATAACAGTGCCTGGCGCTGAGTAAGCCCTCGAAACATGCTATTGCTATTATCACTACTAATGAATGTCCTCCAGGCTCATTGGACGCCACCTCCCCAGACAAGCATTAGGGCCATTGCCAAGTCCTTCCCCTGTGAGCTGCAAGGCACCACTCTGGTCATTGTAGAATGTCCATCAGAAAGGATATCTTTCCTAATGTATCTGCTGAAGTTTTGGAGCTGGCTTTCAGTGCCAACCCTGTCACTTCCTAACCCTGTGCCCTTGAGTGAAGTACTCTGTGTTTCAGGGTCCTTGCCTGGAGAATGTGGTAACGTGAGTCTTGACCTTGGAGAGGTTGGAGGACGAAGTGAGGTCTGCACGGTGCAAAGCAGGCAGCCACGCTAGCAGCTGTCAGAGACCATGCAAGCTGCCTTGATGGTGGAATGGGAATCTACCAGGAAGTAACTGGGCTGAGAGGCTGGCTCGTAGTGACAAGGAGTGGGGAGGCCAGCAAGGGAGTGGGTGGCTGGCTGACTCCAGGAGGAACTGAGAGTTGTGTCCATGCGCCCAGCATACCCCACCTTCTATTCCCTCATAAGGCTCATGGGCTCTTCCTGTTTACTGCCCCCTTCTTCGAAGTAGCACCCAGCATTTCTTTCACATTAAGGTGATAGAACTTTCTTCTGGGACCCTTCAAGGTAGAGTGGGTAGAGACTAGGCAAGGGGATTCTCCACCCTTGGCAGCCTGGGCCAAGCCTTGAGCTCTTCAGCCCATATGGGACTGGGGTTCGCCCTGGGAGAGGCAGGAACTCTTCAGAACAGAGTCCCTAGCTTGGGGGCCTAGAGCAGGCTCTCCAGCTAGATGTGCCCCTGACTTCCCTCTGCCCTGAGCAGTGAGTCTGGCAGCCAGCCAGCTTTAGGTAAGGCCTTTCTTTTCTAGGGTCATAGCATCACTCTACCCTCTCCCCACTCTCCCTTCCAGGGCCTTCAGCACTTCCACAGGGACATCCTGCAACCCCACCCACCCAACCCCTAGCTTGTCTTTCTCCACCTTACTCCCATCTGCTCTGTTCTTGGGGGCACAGGTGCTGGTACTCAAAACCTTGGGCTTGAGGCTTCCGGCCAAGATGGAGGTGTAGGTAGACACACTGTGCCTCCTCATACAACCAAAAGAAGGACAACAACAAATTTAAAAATAAAAAACAACCAGAACTGCCAGAAAATCAAACTGTATGGAAGTCTGACAACCAAGGAGTTAAAGAAGAAACATTCATCCAGATCGGTAGAAGGGGCAGAGATGGGCAGCCGGGTGGAGAGGACTCGAGACAAGGCAGTAGCTGGAGGACTGGGTGAGGCAGCGGCTGGAGGAGTGGGAAGTCCCACATTTGCGTGTGGATAAACTGGGAGGAACAACTGGGGATTGAAACAGACCACACAACCCAGGGTTCCAGGGGGAAATAAAGCCTCAAAAGCCTCTGACTGAAAACACCTGTGGGGGTTGAGGCATTGGTGGGAGAAATTCCCAGCCTTAGAGGAGAGTTTATTGGAGAGAACTACAGGGTCTTAGAATGTACACAAGCCCATCCATCTGGGAATTAGCACCAGAAGGGCCCAATTTGCTTGTGGGTAGTGGGAGAAGTGAATGAAAGCCAGCAGAGAGCCGAGCAAGCAGCATTGTTCCCTCCTGGACCCCTCTCCCACATACAGCACCACAACCCAGCGATGTGGGTTGCCCTGCCCAGGTGAACACCTAAGGTTCTGCCCCTTACTACTTAATAAGCATGCTGAGACAAAAAAAATATGGCCCAAATGAAAGAACAGATCAAAGCTCCAGAAAAATTACAACTAAGTGACAATAAGATAGCCAACCTATCAGATGCAGAGTTCAGAACAGTTGAAATCAGTGGTAAACAGTGCTCACAGAAATGGTAGAGTATGGTCACAAAATAGAGGAAAGAGTAAAGGCTATGAAAAGTGAAATAAAGGAAAATGTACAGGGAAACAACAGCAAAGGGAAAGAAACTGGGACTCAAATCAACACTTTGGAGCAGAAGGAAGAAATAAATATTCAACCGAAACAGAATGAAGAAACAAGAATTCAAAAAAATGAGGAGAGGCTGAGGAACCTCCAGGACAACTTTAAACATTCCAATATCCGAACCATACGGGTGCCAGAAGGAGAAGAGGAAGAGCAAGAAATGGAAAACTTATTTAAACAAATAATGAAGGAGAACTTTCCCAGTCTGACAAAGGAAATAGGCTTCTAGGAAGTCCAGGATGCCAGAGAATCCGAAAGAAATTGGTCCCAAGGAAGCACACTAAGGCACATCATAATTACATTACCCAAGATTAAAGAGAAGGAGAAATCTTAAAAGCAGCAAGAGAAGAGGAGACAGTTACCTACAAAGGAGTGCCCATCAGACTGTCAGCTGATTTTTCAAAAGAAACTTTGCAGGCAAGAAGGGGCTGGAAAGAAGTATTCCAAGTCATGAAAGGCAAGGACCTACATCTAAGATTATTCTATCCAGCAAAGCTATCATTTAGAATGGAAGGGCAGATAAAGTGCTTCCCACATAAGGTCAAGTTAAAGGAGTTCATCATCACTAAGCCCTTATTATATGAAATGTTAAAGGTATTTATCTGAGAAAAAGAAGATGATCAAAACTATGAACAGTAAAATGACAACAAAGTCACAACTATCCTCAACTGAACCTAGAAAACAAAAACAAAAACAAACTAAGCAAACAACTAGAACAGGAACAGGATCACACAAATGGAGATCACATGGAGGGTTATCAGTGGAGAGGAGCAGAGGGAAGAATGGGGGAAAAGGTACAGGGAATAAGAAGCATAAATGGTAGGTAGAAGATAGACGGGGAAAGGTTATGAACAGTATAGGAAATTGAGAAGACAAAGAACTTATATGTACGACCCACGGACATGAACTAAATGAGGGGGTGCAGGGTGAGGGGAGTAAAGAGGAGAAAAAAATGGGACAACTCTAATAGCACAATCAATAAAATATTTTTTTAAAAATAAATAAATTTGCTATGCCCCCCCTCCAAAAAAAAAGCCTTGGGCTTCAGTGCTGGCTCCGTCTCTTTGCCATGGACCTTGGGTGATCCCTGAACTGCTGTGATCCTCAGTTTCCTCATCTGTGAAATGGGGACAACCACAGTCCTACATCACAGAATGGTTGATGGGAATATGAGCAGTACTGTATGTAAAGCATGAAGACGATGCTCTCTCTATATATAAACAAAAAACATGGCCACCCCTTTCTGTCCGGCCACAGGCAGCAGGTAAGCCAGGATGGGCACTTATGACTACATCCAGGAGCTACAGAGGAAGAGGCAGTCTGATATTGTGTGCTTCCTTCTCAGGGCGCTTTGCTGGCAGTGCCGTCAGCTCTTGTGCTCCACATGTGCCCCACCCCCACCATGCTCAACGAAGAACGCAGGCTGGGGTACAAGGCCGGGCAAGGCATTGGCTTCGTGTGCAATGTGGTGGTGGCAAACGCCCAGTTCCTAAGGGTGCGACCTACGGCAAAACCGTGCATCATGGTATCCACCAGCTAAAGTTTGCCGGAAGCCTTCAGTCTGCTGCCGAGGAGCAAGCCGGACGCCACTGTGGGGTCAGAGAGTCCTGAATGCTTACTGGGTTGATGAAGACTCAATGTACAAACTCTTCGAGGTCATCCTCGTTGATCCCTTCCGTAGGCCATCAGATGGAATCCTGACACCCAGTGGGTCACCATGCCAGTCCACAAGCACAGGGAGCTGTGAGGGCTGACATCTGCAGGCAGCAAGAGCCACAGCCTTGGAAAGGGCCAGGAGTCCCACCACACTATCGGTGGCTCTCACCCTGCAGCGTGGAGAAGGCACAAGTGCTCTTCAGCTCTGCTGTCACCGCTGACATAATGTTTGCAACATTCTTATCTAATAAACAGTTTAGGACAATCATGGCCTAAAAAGATACATGCCACGATCACGGTGGCTTCCCTGGGCTCACAGGCTCGCCGCTGCCTGACTACTCCCTGGCCCCCACCTACCGGGTGGCCAACACCTGCCCGCTTTACCTCTGCAATTATCCCCGCCCTTGGCCCCTGCCACGTGCTATTCTGCCTCCTCTTAGCAGAAGTGTTGCAGCTTCTTCCTCAGTCCTGTCCTTGACTCGAATTCATCCTCTACAGTGCAGTCCGCACAGCTGGACGCTGTCACACCCTTTCTGAGGAACCTTCAGGGTGGCGTTCCACTTTCTCCCTGGTCTGTTTCCCGCACCCCCAACCTTTCATTCCAGACTCATCTCTGACAGCATCCTTCCAGGTGAGCTTGCTATAGCCATTCTAGATTATTTCTCCTTTCCAGAATGGGGAGTGAAATAAAGCACATTCCTTAGGTCTCTATACTTTTATTACAGTTTCCTTTGCTTACAATATCCTTATATACATTCTCAATTCCTGATGTCTTACTTGTCTTTCAAGGTCTGCTTCAAATGCTACTTCTTCCAGGAAGCCTTTTCTGATTTCTCCCTTCTAAAGTAATCACTCCTTCGCTTGCATTTTCCAAATGTGATGCTTCTGCTTCTGCTTCTGCTTCTGCTTAGTTTTTAGTTAGCCCTGGTTGGAGAGACTGGTCTACTTCACTTTGTACCCCCACGGCACTGAGTGTGGGCCTGGAGCTGCTTTAACCCACGGAGGGCCCAAGTCACATGCTGATGTAGCATACAGGCAGCCTGGAGCCCTGAAGAGCACACAGCCAGCCCAGAGTCTAGCTGCTGGTCCCTGGCCTGCCTCTGCTGGGTTGGGATCAAGGGGATGAGAAGTGGGGGTTCACTCTGGCCATAGTTTCTGCCCTCACAAGGCAGGTTTTAAGGAAAAGGCTCTGGCAGGTAAGTGTGTGATACCCATGTGTGGCATTGTCACAAGAGTGATGATCCTCCTGGGTTTGGGGAGGCTCTTATTTCCCCTGATCTCTGCTGGCCTCTCTGAGGCTGGAGGCTGGACTGACGGAAAAATGAATGCACAGCGAGTGCGGCCATCTACTGTGAGTCCACCCAGACAGAAAGCTGTCCCTTGTTGTCTGGAGTTCCCGCAAAATTCAGAGTCACTCCCAAGCCCACCAACAGCTGTTACAAGCATGGCCCCTTCCCCTCTCAGGACAGAGTAAGGCCAGTTGCCTGTCTCTGTATGGATACAGGACTCAAGCAGCTTTAAGAAGAGCCCCACTGAGAAGAGTCCAGAGATTTCTGCTGCAGGTTGTGGCTAGGGACAGTGAAGTACAAGGGTGAGTCTTCATAAACCAGGGTGCCAAGCCCTCTGACCCTAAGGATCAGCAGCAATCTCAAACATCCCCTCCAAGGAGTCGACCATCATCCCTTCTATAATTAACACTCCCTTTGCCATGGTCCATGGCCCTTTATTTATATTACACAGCACTCAACACAGCCTACTTTCTGTTGTACAACTGGACTGTGGGCAGGTCTAAGTCCTCTCCCTCTGACAGCTTTCATGTAATCCCACAGTTGACCAAGAACTTTCGCAATAACCCTGTAAGGTATTTATTTACATGTAAGAGATGAGCTCATGGAAACTCAGAGAGGTTAAGTGGCTTTTCCAATATTGAAAGCCATGCAGAGAGAGCTGGGTGACCGCGGAGGGCTCCCACCACTCAGCACGTGCTTTGTTTGAAGGCAGGCAGGCTTCTCACCCTTTTGCATCTTTTGCACTGCACTGCATAGTGCCCTGTAAATAGAAGCATCCAGAATTTTTCATGGAGTTGGAATGACTTAGGCTCCCACAGGGCAGAGAGGGATGACAGAGGAAGCCAACAGCCTCTGCAGCCTAGGCTGCATTTCCCTGCTGCATTTGGTGGCATGACACAGCGTCTCTTTGGGACCTCACGTAGCCGGATGCAACTGGGTGAGGCTACCACTTCTCCTGCACCAGAAGCCCCTTTCCACTCAACATCAGCATCATTATGGCAACTAACAAATCGTTTTGAACCAAGTATGTGTCAGGTCCAACAAGGTGAGTACGGTCATTATCCCTCATTTCACATGAGGTCAGGAGAGTAATGTATCCATAGTCCCATGATTAATAAGGAATAGAATGGGATTCCTGGGATCTGACCAGGGTTGCTGGGAGTCTAACTTGTAGCTGCTGGGTTAGCCACCCCTCCCCGGGCAGGCCAAGTGGGGGCTGCTGACACATACCTTGCTACAGGTAGCCCAGCCCTGCCCAGGACCACCTCCCTGTAGTGGGGGAGTCAGAGACATAAAACTAGACTCTGAACAGGATGAGACTATGGACAATAGACACACAACTTATCCCATTGAACCCTCATCTCCAGCTCGTTCAGTTCACAGCGGTGGAGACAGCTACTCAGAGAAGCTAAGGACCCTGCGGGGCTGTCGGCCCTCGGTGTCTGGCTGCTGCTTTCTCACCATGGGGCCAAACGGCTCTTGGAGCACAACTCTGAAGGTGCTCAGAAGAAAGAGCCACCAGCCATACCTGAGAGTCATGGGAGACATCACAGAAGCAGTGACACTGAGAAGGACAGAGGAGGGCAAAGGAGGCAGCACAGCATCGGAAGGAGGTTGGGTGTCGGGGTCCAGCTGAGCAGGGCGGGCCCCCGGGTCCTGGTGGGGCTGGCACTATTGCTGGCGGCCCTGAGGTGGCTGCAGACCCCACACGTGGGGTCTAAGCTCTGAGTGGTGACACGTCCTTGGTGGCGGGGAGTGCCAGCTGGGTACCACAGAGTCAGTCCTGAAGGGTTGTTTCAACATGCTCTGATGCAACAGCATCACCTAATCAACTTCGTAATTAAAAAATGTTTTGTCTTGAAATATTTTAGACACTCAAAGAGGTACAAAGTGTGTACATAAGAACACAATGTGCCATTCGGCAATAAAAAAGAATGAAGTACTAGAACATGCGGCAACACGAACAACCTGAGAACACGACACTCAAGCCATAGAAGGAGACAGGTGAGCGGTCGCCTGGAGCTGAGGCTGCGGGGGAGGGGGAGTGGAAGATGAGTGCTAAGGGTACGAGTTTTTGGGGGGTGGTGAAAATGCTCTGATTTTGAGGATGGTTGGACCACTCTCTGAATATACTAGAAATCATCAAATCGTATACTTTAAATGGATGAATTGTATATGGAATTATATCTTAATGAAGTTGTTACAAACTATAATGAACTTGGCGTGCTGGTCATTCAGCTTAATAGTTAGCAACAGAGCCAGATCTCAGGGACCCCGGTCTCTACCTCGTCCTCGCTTTTCACCGGATCCGATGTTTCTCACTGCCATGCATTTCTTTATATGCTCATTGCTTGTACTGCATGTTCGGGGCACATATATTCCCAGAACATGGGTCATATTATTTGATATGTTTCTAACTTTATATAAATGAATTATATGTAGAAATTCTTTGTAATCTGCTTTTTTTTTCTCTCCACAGGATGAGATTCAGCCATAGTTTAGCTTGGTCTGGAGGTCAAGTTCAACTGTGCTGAGGGTGCCTGGTATTGCATTGATGGAAGTACCTCAGTTTAATATCCACATGTCTCCCTTCTTCTGCTGACAAATGTTTAGGTGTCCTCTTTTCAGAAATGCATGCAGTGCCACAGTGAACACCCTTTCCTCTCTTATGCACGTATGTCTCTCTATGATGTGCCTAGGAGGGGGTGGCTTTGTGGGGGGCCATTCCACTCTTTACCAGATAGGCCCACATTGTTCTTTAAAGTCATTTCCCTTTCCAAGTGAGACAACGGGGGCCCAGAGGGAGAACAGTGACCCGCTGAGTCCCTCAGTGTCTGGGACTGATTCCCAGTCTAGCCCCGGCTCCTGGCCCCAGCACACTACCTTTCCGGAACCCTCCATTTCCTTATTTTTATTTCTCTAAAATCCCAGTGACCACCCGGGCGGGTGTTATCAGAGCTGATCTAGGAGAAACACATTATCGGCAAAGTCCAGGAGGGCTGAGGATCTGGAAGTGCTTTCAAAAGGAAATGGGGAAGAAATTATTAACTTTAGCAGATTCCCTGGGAGGCTCTAAAGTGTGGAGTGAAGGGCCTGGAGCGAAGAGGCGCTGCCAGGGGCAGCTGTGGGTCTCTGCAGGCCTTTTCACGCTGGGTGCTTCCTTGTGCCCAGGGCCCTCTCCAAGGTCACAGCCCAGCCCTCCTGCTGGGGCAAGCAGGTGCCTGAAATAGGACCACAGAGGCCACAGGGCGTGCTTTCATTTCAAGCCCAGGGTCCGAGCTTTACCGACTGGCTGTCTGACTTCTAAAGCGCCCCATCCTACTCTGGGTTGGCTGTGGCCCCCTTCCCCTACAACCTCTCTGCTCCAATACTGTCACCAGCACATAGGTGTCATCAGGGCATCACAGGTGTCACTGCAGGAAGAGGGGAGGCCTGAACGGGCAGCAGGCCACATCAGGGATTCAACCCTTTATCCTAAGTATGATGGAAAGCACTGAAGTGCTTTCACTAAGGTTAGGCATTAATTTTATTTATTTTTAAAAGATTTTATTTATATTTAGAGAGAGGGGAAGGAAGAGAGAAAGAGAAGGAGAGAAACATCGATGTGAGAGACATTGATCGGTTGCTTCTTGCACACACCCCAACTGGAGACCAGGGCTGGAACTCAGGCATGTGCCCTGACTAGGAATTGAACTGGTGACATTTTGCTATGCCACCATTTTGCGATGCCCAACAACCTCAGCCACGCCAGTCAGGGCTGTGCATTAATTTTAAAGAGGCCACTCTGGCTTCTGAGTGAAGGAGGGATTGCAGGCCAGTTAGGGGTCACTGCAGTGACCAAGGTGAAAGATGGTGGCAGCCTGAACTCGAGTGACAGTGGAGACAATGAAGGAGAGTGAGGTCCGTGGGGCTTGGTGACTGGTGGGATATGAGGGCAAAGGTGGTGTCCAGGCTGATGCCCAGGTTCCAGTCCAGGTGTGGGCCTGTGTGGTGATGGTGCCGGTCCCCAAGGTTGGGGATGTTGGAAAAGGGCCAGGTGTGGGAGAAAAATGCTGGCTTCAGCCAGGTGCCGGCGGTGGGGTGGGGGTGTGGCCTGCGACACAACCATGCAGAGACATAGAGGAGGCTGCCCTGTGTGGCTGGTAGGTCGGGGGGGTCTCCCTGGCTGGACACCCACAGAAGCTCCTCTCTGTGCGAGAACCTCGCACTGAGTGCTGCTGTCAGGTGCCCGGGGGACTGAAATCAAATGGTTCATGACTGTGGCTGAAGAGAAACTTGGCAGGTGTATACAGTTTGATCTGTTTTCACTTCTCATTTGAAGACACATGACCCGTCCCAGTAGGTGGCTTTGCCTGGGTTATGTGCTGAGCACACACCAGGCATTACGCTAAGATAACCAAGCAGCAGAACTAAGGGAAAAGGCTACGGCAGGAGCAAAGGGTGGAAGGAGCTGCAGGGGTGCTGTGGTAGGCCGCAGGCGGCATGGGGCCTGGTGAGGAGCCCATCAGGTAGAAACAGAACAAAGACATCAGAACAGCATGGATGAAGGGGCACAGGTGAGACACCAGCGTGCAGGCAGGGCAGGGCAGGAGAGCAGCCCGATTTTACTGAAAGAAAAGAGTAGAGCATAGTGGGAGACCGGTTGGAGACTAGACGAGGGAGACCCAAGTGGATTTCTTATTGGGGTGGGGGTGTGTATGAACGCTGGGGGGCCACGGATGGTTTGTGAGCAGAGGAGCATAACTGACAGGACCCAGTAACCGCTGGGGTGCAGTGGGTGAGGGAGAAGGGGGTACTGATGCTACCACCATGGGTGGGTGTCTGGGTGTCTGGGAGGCCGGATGGGCCCTGAGACAGGACTGCAAAGTCAGGAGGAAGAAGTGGGGGTGGGAAAGCGGGAGGGTGAAGCTGACACAGCATGTGAAAGTCCCTCCCTCTGGCCGATGCCAAACAAGGGGGGGGAGTCTAAATTGAATAGGAGGGCCTCTTCCCAGGCCAGCCCTCAGGGATGCACTTTATGGAATCACCAGGAATGACTCAGAATTACCCGAAGATTATTTGCACGTAGAGTGTCTGAGGTACGCGAAACAGTATTTCTTTAGTTTAAAAGTTCTCCCTGGAACATCCATTAGCTTTGCAATCCCTTTTTCTTTTTTTAAATCCTCACCCAAGGACATGATCCCATTGATTTTAGAGCGAGAAGAAGGGACAGAGCGAGAGTAGCATTGATGTGAGAAACATCAATTGGTTGCCTCCCGTATGCACCTCAGCTGGGGACCAAACCTACACCCTGGATATATGCCCTGACCAGGAATCGAACCCTCACCCTTTCGCTGTGGGGTTGATGCTCCAACCAACTGAACCACCTGGCCAGGGCTGCAATCCTTTTCTATATTAATGGCACCAAGGGACAATTTGTTCTGAATTCTCTCTTTTCTGTGTTAGGTGAGTCTCAAACAAGGAGAACCACAAAGAAAGGGGGAGGAGCCGGGGACAGCTGGGGCAGAGGCTCTGGCCACAGGCCCTGCCCATGTAAACACAATGAGGCTGTCGGTGGCAAAAGTCGGTGCCAGGGCAAATGGGGCAAGGCCAGACAAAGAAAGGACTTCAGGACGTGTGAACACCAGCGCTCACCACCTATGGAAAATAACCAAGTCCCAAGGGACAGTTCCAATGTGAACATAAATAGAAAAACATGAGAAAATAGAGCCCTGTTCATAGAATCTCAGACTTTTGTTGCTGGAAGGGGTTTTCCCCTCTCTCAGCCATTGTCCACATCACTGCTAATTAAGGCTCTAGAATACAAACTGGATCAGGTCCCATCCCTGCTCCATGGACCTTCTCTGATGCAACGTCATCTCCTGAGGGCTAACGGAGCCAGGGTACAGGCATTGCTGCCCACCACGAGGCATCCACGGCAGACGGCACTAAGTGGTTGCCGCATCTTATGCTGCCCTGGGACGCAGCCTCAGAATCGAACTCAGTACAGCCCGTCAGGCTGCCATTGCCAAGCAATCATTCTCAGGGTGAAAATCCTTTGTTTCCCTTTGAATGGAGAGCACTGAGCTGGGACTCCTTGGCCTGGCCCTTTGCGGTCCTTTTCTACTTTTATTTCCCATCTTGG
Organism: Macrotus californicus; assembly: GCA_007922815.1. NCBI lineage: Eukaryota > Metazoa > Chordata > Mammalia > Chiroptera > Phyllostomidae > Macrotus > Macrotus californicus. The sequence goes on along the minus strand of VMDR010000901.1, from coordinate 23,354 downwards.
CTTCTGTGCCCCAGCTTCCTCCAGCAGCCCGCCACTCCCAAACAGACCTGCCCTTTTCTTGCTCTCAGACCTTTGTCCGTGCAGGTGCCTCAGCCTGGAATGCCCCCCCCACCCCCCGTGCAGGCCGTTCCTCGGCCCCTGCTCTCCCACTTTGCACAGTAATCAAGTAGCATCTGTGCATATGGCCACCCAGCAAAAACACTGCCTGGCCGCCCTTGGACCTGGGTGGTAACCTAAGTGCCGACCAATGGGATATGAGAAGTGATGCATGTCGGGCTGTTTTTCTTCTAGTTTTGCTCTTAAGGGTTTGACCAGGTACTCTCCTTGGGCCCCTTCTTTTTTCATGCTGGCCAAGGGACAGTGCGAGTGAACGAGCTGACAGGAACCCAGAGATGGAAGCCACCAGATGACGATGGCAGAGCCACCCTCCTGTCCCTGGACCGTCTGCAGTCTGATAAGGAAGAGACCACCTATCTCTCTTATTGGAATCCCTGTATTTGGGGCCTATTGTTACGGTGGCTGCTGTGTCCGTACCCTAACTCTATGCCCCCACCCGCTTCCTCGTTCCTGACCGCCAGCCTCCAGCGCTACCACCTCAGCACAGTTTTCCCACAGTCCCAAGCTCCTCTGGAATCCTGGAACTTCATATGCACATGGCATTAGCACACCCTCAGCCAGGGGGCGGCCACGGCCTCTCCCACTAGCCTGGCTGGAGGCCACTTCTCTCCCCTCCTCCAGCCTCTATGCCAGAGCTGGCGACGGTACTAATGCACAGACTGGGTCACCTCAGCCCTTGCCCTGCTACTGTAGTCCAGCCTCCTTGCCTAGTGGTCATTCTGTGACGCTGAGCTACCCTTTCCCTTGGAGATGAAGCCCAGAGTGTGAAGTAATCTGCTCCAGCAGCTCCGCGGGTTCTGGCTCCCTCCCTGTGCATGACCGTGGATCGTCCCTCACCCTGCCAGCCCCACCCAGCCCCAGCGTGGCGGGCCTGAAGGAGCTGCTTCCTTGCTGACTGGAGCCTATATTGTCCTGCTCCTCATTTGTTAGTAAGAACAGGGAAAGAGAATGGGAGAGTTTCCCTGATCTTTGTGTTCTTTTCAAGTGGCCTAGGAAGTCCCACGGTCTGTATACCTGTTCCCAGAGCCCTTCTCCTGCCTTGCCAGGCCATATGCTTTACAAACTGCCCACACCTAGTCCTCTGAACTTCTGGCCGCTGTAACCCTCCTAACAAGGCCCGACCTTTGGCATCCCGTCCCAGCCTGCAGGCCCATTGCTCCCCTGGTGAACAGTGCATGCAGCTCAGAAGCAGGATACAGCCAGATTTTAGCCAGTACATGGCTATTTTGGGACAGGGAGGATCCTGGGAGGATGCTGGCAAGGTTAGAGTAGGAAGGGAAGGAGGTGGGTTTTCTGCCCACGATTATGTGTCCCAAGCGCTTTGGATGCCGCCCAGAGCCCAAGGCTGCCACAAGGAAGAGCACACCCACCACAGGACTCCCACCTCGGCCCAGCCGGGCTCAGAGGCAAACTGGGGGCAGGCACGGGTTTGGGCTCGAGGCGCCAATCTTAGCGGCCACCGTGGACAGGAAGAGTGTGTGTTTATTTGATGGGTCCCAGCAGTTGTGACTTCAGCATCAGGCAAGACTCAGAGCAGTCATGAAGTGGGGGAAGTACCAGGAACCAACCAGAGGTGGGGAGGAGAGCACCAAAAAGAACCCAGTCACTCGGGATAGACTCTTGATGATCAGTAATGGGACATTCCACGAGCATCTACCACACAGGGGGCACAGTGCGACATGCTGGCAAGACAAGAGAGAATAATGTTTTGATTCTGCATGGGGCACTCCATAGCTGTCTGAGTACTTCTGTAAGTATCAGGAGCTTTAAAGTGGTCCACAAACTTTGATCCTGAGGAAGTACTCGAAGATGCATGATGGGGGCGGAAGAGTGAGAGTGGAGGCCTGCAAACATTTCAGAATGTCAGGACTCCTCTCCGCCTGTCTGGAGAAGGTATCCATCACTGTGCAGTGCTCAGTGCTGTGCCTAGCATATAGTAGGTGCTCCACTAGGGGCAGCAGCAATAACTGCTATTGTTCATAATAGGTGGGCAGCCACATGGCCTGCAGGCTTTGGTGTGAAGGAGGTAACTTTACTGCCACGTGAGAAGCCTCTGGTTGGGCAGAGGAGGCAGGTCCAGGGACGCAGCAGGACCCAGCCTGTCCCAGTGAATGCATTTACTCCGCCGGTCCGTGGTCTGAGACGCCCCTGTGCCGCCCTTCCGGTCCTTTTCTGACGACTCCACAAGGCTGGGAAAGCATTTCTGTCTCCTTCCTACTTTGTCTCAGTTTGCAGTCTTCTCTTTAAATGCTCTTGGTGTTAACTGCCTGGCTCTGATCTATACTTCAGGCCAAACTGCCCTCTGGGGAATTCTCTAACACCCTGGACACCCCTTCCAGAAGCCCCTGCTCTCTCTCCTCCCACCTCCTGGGCAGCTCAGTCCCTGCTGGCAGCCCCTCCCACAGAGGACCTGGATCAGGCCCTTCCTTCTCCCCGCTGTGTCCCTTCACCCTGGTGTGTCCCTCTTCCCCACCCCCTTGGAGCTGCTCACGGCTTCTCCTCCCCATCCAAGAGCCCTGGGTCCCACACAGACTCCCAGGAGGGAAGGAGAGATGAAGCTTCCAAACCCTCCTTCCCTCCTGCCACACCCTCCCCTGCTGCCAGCCTCCTAGGCCCTCCAGAGCCAGACTCTCCCAAGCACCAAGTTGCTACCTATTGGTTAGGTACACCCTTTGACGGGGGGCAGGACATGTGAAGCCCAATCAGGTAGGGAAGAGAGAAGGGTAAGTGTCTGCTTTGCCACTGAGGTGCAGCCCACATTGTCCCCAGCATTAGCACATGGTGCTTGGTAAGGATTTCTGAGCATCTTTAAAGTGCAAGAGGAATTGAGGGGAAAAATAATAATTGTGCTTACTAGGAATCAGGACAGATGCTAAGTACTTCCCAAAATTACCTCACTGAATTGTCACCATACACCTACAGGATAGGTGATATCCCCTTGTTTCACATGAGACAGCTGAGGCAGAGAGGTTAGGTAATTCTCTAAAGGTCACACAGCTGGTAAGTGCCAGAGCTGAAACTCACACCCCTGTCTTCCACGGCTCCAAATCTCCTGCCCTCCACCAGCGCTCCACACTTAGGGCAGAAGTCCAGCGGCCGTCGACCGCAGCTCTGGAGGCAACAAACACAACGATCTGAAACACGGGCTGCCCAGGAAACCCGATGCTCCCTGCGGCTGCTCTGCCCAGGCCCTGCCCCCCACCCTTGCCTTCATCCCATCTCACCGACCTTGGCATTCTTCTCCCAAAGCTTTGCCCGGTCCCAGGACTCAATCTCCTGGGCCCCGAGGGAAGAAGGGAGGGAGGGAGCTTCCCAGGGCTTCTGGACACCTTTCTAATTAACCCAGACGACCTTCTTCTGAAGGGGGCCAGCTGAATCCCATCTCCATGTCGCCATCTCCCGTGGCAGCCCCCCTGAAGTGTGACTCCCACCTCAGTCCACTCATGCTCCAGCAGATGCAATCTCTCCATTTCCCATGTGCTCAACATCTGTTGGCCTCTCTTCCCTGGCTTGGGGACCATGGGTGAGGGCTGCTAGGGCCCCTCGGCTCCCATGTCCATGGAGGACCTGCCAGAGAGCCCACTTAGTGTCCTGTCAATGCCACCTGCCCACAGTGGGCATCGAGGGGCCGCACTCTGAGCTGGTAGAGGTCCAGAGCCTGGCAGAATCCTCTGTGATTACTTATTTTCTCCCCCAATTCTTTTTTGGGCTTCCTTCTTCATCTCCCCCAAAGTACAGCCCAATCCAGCTACCATGGGGACAATGAAAGTTATTCATCTGTTATTCTCATGGCTTAATAATAGCAACCTAGAAAAGCCCACTAACTTGTCATTAGTATTAACATGGACAATGAAGTTGAGCCCAACATGCAGCATGGTGCCCAGCACAGAGCAGGCTCTCCATACACAGCAGCGACCGGATGAGCAGACCCGGTGAGGAGCAGCCCGGGCGGCACAGAGGAAAGAGCACTAGAAAGGCGCCCTGGGAGGGGATCTGCCCACACAGGGCCAGCTAATGGCAGAGGCAGGCTCTGCTGGACCGGTTAACTTGGTTACACCACATTCAACCTTGAAGTTGTGTGGAAGGGGCTTTTGTGCAGGTAGTCTAGATACCATACAGCAGAAAGCACCCTCAGCCACCTAGCAAGGGCAGGGAAGTTTTACAGTCCATTCATTTTGGTAACACACACCTTTGCACACTTACAATGTGCCAGAAGCTGGAGGCACAATAGTGCCAGTGATGAGCCTGGTCCCTGCCCCCTTGGGCTTATCTTCTCTTTGATGCTGCGTAACACTTCAGAATTTGCAAAACAGAGCCACGCCCATTATCTCGTCCAATGTCGCAGCCCGGTGCGCATAGTAAAGGCCCATAGAAAAGTTTATGAATGAATAAATGAATGCTTGAATGAATGAATGATGGATAGGGGACAGGTGGGCCGATCAATGAATAGATGTTAGGTAATATCACGGATATTGTCATTTCCATCTTTCAAATGGAAGGTGATGCCCTGAGCAGGGTGAGGCCAGAGCACAACCACTGAGAGGGCCTCTGGTGGGTGTCCCCATCCTAGTCACCCGTTCACAGGGCTCCTTACCTGGTGGGCAATGACATCCTGGAGATGTCTTCGGGGCCTCCCGGCGCCTCCGAGAGTGGAGCTTCCATTTCTGCACAAGGAGACAGAGGAGAGGAGTCACTGGGAGGCCAAAGGGCCGAGCCCTGGAAATCATCTGTGGGCTGGTGGGGGTGGGGCGCGGGGCAGAGGGGCCGCTTGAGGGCTGGCAGGCGGACTGTCCCTGCCTCAATGACTGGCCACTGGATGTCTGAGTAATAAGAAGCAGACAGAGAGGTCCCATCTAGGTAATCCCAGTGCCTGATGTCTCCAGAGAGCTCTTAAAGAAATACCCCCCATCACAGGACCCTTTAAACCCGTTTGGCCTCCCTGCATTGCATGTTCATGGGCACAATGGCCTGATTTCTCCGCTCTCTGCTCTTTGTTTCCCGACCAGACCTGGGCTCCTGTTGGATCCTGGGGCAGGGACAGTGACTTCTGTTCTTCTGGCGTCCCTCATGAAGCCAGGTCTGAGAGTAGGGTGGGGGGTTAGTTGGGCAGGTCCTCTGCCCTTCATCAAACCTCTTCCTCAGCAGCTTGCAAATCACTGAGCCAGTGCGGAAGGCCCCAGAGGGGTGGTGACAAGTTGACTGGGACACTGCCTGCCCTCCAGGAGCTGCCATTCCCATGGTGGTAAATGGACAAGCACACGCCCAGAAGCACCAACGCCTGCAGCACCTACTTTGCCCAGTGAGCAGTGTGGTGCTCCTGGTGCCCCTGTCCTCAGAACCCCCTGGGCTGGGCCACACTCACACAGAGGTTAACAGGCATTCCTCAGGGGCCAGAGTGCCCGGGTTCACACACAGTTCTCCGTCCCTACCTCACTGGGTCACTGAAAGGACAGAAAAGGCTGATGCACAGAAAGAAAGGGTGCTCAGTACGTGTTAGCTATAGTTGCACTCGTGTTACAGGTGAGGAACCTGAGGCGCAGACAGGAGACTGTGTCCCGGCCGAGGTCAGGGGTGGAGGAAGGCTGGGATTTAAACCCACACTCTCTGAAGCTAGTGCAGCAGTCAGAAGCCGGTAGCCTCTGCGCCAAATTGGCCCTTGGATGTACTTTAATTGGTTTCCACAGTTTCCTTTTTTCATTGAATTTGTGGCCAATACTTTGAAGAGGCTGATTTTACATGCCCATCTGCCCTTCTCATCTCTTGAAAAACTGGATGATCTGGTCACGAGGGGCCTGTACTACGGCTGGCCCTGGTTGACAATGTCCAGGGGTCTCTGACACAGAGACCAGTTAGGATGTCAGCTGCCTTCCATCAGCATTTCTCCAGCATTTAACTGCCGTGTAGTCCTGCCACTCAGGGTGGACCGTGAGACGGGTGAAAAAATGCCACGTGGGAGGTGTGGTAGGATGTAGTGTCACCTCTAGTTTGGTGGTGCAGGGGGACGGCAGGAGAGCTTCACGATGACCTGCATCAGACTCACGTCTGCTAAGCCCCAGTCTGTCCGGGCACTGAGCTGGATGCTCTCATACACAGACCCACACCTATTTTCACAGCCTGACTCCAAGGTACGTTTAATCCGGTGGATCTGGGACAAGAACTCAGGCTTTTTTTTGCAAAGTCCACTCCACCCTGCTGGAGAAAGGGATGTACAAGTGTCCCTGGGAGAGAGAGCAGTGACAGACAGGGTGAGGATTCTGAGGGCAGAAGGGGCAGAGGGTCAAAGCAGACAGGAAGAGGAGGGAGGAATGTCCCGAAGGGGAGCCCGATACTCAGAAAAGGAGACTGGCACACAAATGTGGATGGACACTGAGGCTTGGCCAGAGGTGGGCACAGAATGGCCACTGGGCACACAAGTGACATCCCAAGGCAAAGTCTGGTGAAAGGCCCCGTGATGCCCAGCTCACCAACGCCACTTCCCACCAAGGACTGGACCTATTCACTTCCCTTCCCACCAATAACCCTGGGCCCATAAGGGACTTATTCGTGGCTGTTCCTGGCACACAGCAGGTGTGGGACAGAAGTCTGCTAAGTGACAAAGCCATTCAGTGACTGACAAGCCAAGGCCAGCTGAGTCTGCAGCATTCTGGCTACAGGTTGCAGCCAGTAGGGTTGTCACTCACTCGACAACTGCAACATGCCAAGCACAGGTCAGGCCCTGGAGAGGAAGGCTGGGACGGAAGGCTGGAGGCTGGGGCTCCTCTCTGGAGGCTGTCAGGGTCACCAAGCCAGCTGAGAGACACTCGTAGTTTGCGTTATGGCACGGTAGCAGGGTGGAGAGGAGACAAGGGGCAGGATATGCGGGAGGAAGAATGGATAGGGCAAGGATGGGTGCCGTAGCGGGAGAGGGTATGGTTCAGGCTCTGCTGTGGGCAGCCAAGATGGCCCCATGGGGACAGGACAGGGGAAAAGCAGGCTTGTGGGAAGATGACAAGTCTGGCTTGGGACAAACTGAGTTTGAGGGTTGTCCTTGTGGAGGAGTCCAGGTGGGCAGGGCCACCTGTGGTTCTGGAGGCCAGGGATAGAAAGGCGGATCTGGGAGCTAAGGGCACCTATCAAGAGGGAAAGGACACATCTGGCAGAGATGGGAAACTGGCTCAACTCAGGGGGCGGGTGTGTTTTCTTGGTGTGCTCAGTGTTTATTTTTGAAAAGTATTAAACCCCAACATCACTGCATAACTTCCAGAGTCTGGGGGCCACCCCACCCATGGGCCCTCCTCTGCAGCTCACTCCTTCCAACACCTCAACCCCAGGGCCCTTCCGGCGTGCAGGACCTGCAGTCTCAGGTGCTTCCACCTTCCCACCGCCCTCGCCCACCCTGTTCCACGCCCCTCCTTGCCCAGCCCAGATTCTGTGGTCAGTGATTATAATCACTCTCCTGGCGGCAACCTGGCTGCCACCATGCCCGTTCCCTTCAGCACATTCTCCTGGCTAAGCCACAAAGCCAGCAGACTGAGCATTTCCACTGACCCCACACTGGCACCCACACAGTGAGACGAAGCCGGAGAGAGCACATGGCCTTGCCGACTGGCTTCACTTTTTAAAAAGACTTTATTTATTTACTTTTAGGGAGAGAGGGAGAGAGAGGAGAGAAACATCGATGTGAGAGAGACAACACTTGGTTGCCTCTTCAACGGGGGACCTGGCCCACAACCCAGGCATGGGCCCTGATCAGGAATCGAACCAGCAACCTTTGGGTTCGCAGGCCAGCGCCCAACCTGTGGAGCCACACCAGCCAGGGCTGGCTTCACTTTGATATGCAATCATTATCTCAGACAAAAGCATAGCAAGCATGTTGTGATTCCCTAGTTCCTGCATCTTCCCGTCCTAGTAGTTCTCCCACCTTCTCTCCCCAGCCCCAGGAGGCTGTCTCCAATGTCACTGTCACCTGAGGACCTTGAGAAAACAGGAGCAGGCAGAAGAGGCCTTCCAGAGGCTCCCGCCACCACGCACACCTGCCCATCTGCACCTGTGCCTGCGCCCTCTCCCTTCTCTCCTCCTGCGTGCCCATCTGTGTTCCCAGAGAAGGCCAAGCCTCTACCTGCTCGAGGGTCTTCCCTTCCTGCCCGGTCCAGGGCATCTTGGCAGCAAGTCTCCCTCCACTGGCATCATTCGTTTCTTCCTTTGGACTGGGTCACTTATGCCAGTCGTCAGGGAACAGTTTCTGGTGAGGGCCGGCCAGTAAATATTTCAGGCCACGCGAGCCACGTGATCTCTGTCACAGCCACTCAACTCAACGACGTAGGCAGAAAGTGGCTACAGACAGCTCCCAGCATGAGCGTGGCTGTGCTCCCACAGAAAATGCAGCTGTGCAAACGGGCTTCGGGTGGGATTGAGCTGCCTTTGCCCACTCCCGATGCAGGTCGTTCTGCAAGCAGGCTATCGTTCCTTCCATTGTGAAAAAAAAACATAAGGAAAATCCTCTCTAGACCAAGCCGGTGTTGTTCGGGTGGTTTGTGCGAATGTGGTTGGTGAAAGTGTTGGTCTTTTTTTCAAGCAGCAGTGATTGGATTTTGTTTGTTGGTGTTTTGTTTTTTTGTTTTTGCTATTTCATTCTATTTTTGACCAAAGCTTCTCTTGTAATAGTTTGTTATGGAAAATTGTCACAGTAATTTAAAAGAAAGGGGATATGTAAATTGTTAAAAAATTAAATTAAAATACTGCATGTGAAGGAAAACCCCTCCCTGATGAAGGGTGTGCCCTCCTACTCTCTCCTGGTCCACTTCTATCAGCTCTCACCTTCCCTCCCCAGAGAGGTTCTCCTCGAGGACCTCCATGTGGCCACCAGTGACCTCCGGGTAGCTAAGCCCAGGGGGCGGTCCTTACCTCACCCCTGCCTCTGCCCTTGCCCCACAGACCACTCAATGTGGCAGCCAGGGTGACCTCACGGGCCCCCTTGAGGTGCCTGCACGTGCCAGGCTTCCTCCTTACCTCAGGGCCTTTGCATTTGCTGCCCTCTCTGCCTGGGATGTTCCCTTCCTAGGCCACCAGGCTCACTCTCAATGAGGCCTTCCCTGTCCCTGGTGCCCTCCCTCAATTTACTTTCTACCCCTCCTCCCTGTTTTATTTTCTCCTTAGGATTTTGCTGTTGCCTTAATTATTTTGCTTGATGCCCCCCCCCCCCGCCCCGCCCCCACTCCAAAGCAAGTACCATAAGAACATAGATATTTTGGTCTGTTCCATTCACTGCCTGCCATATCCGCCGGTGCCGAGAACATGGCCTGGCATGTGGTGAATGCTCAATAAATATTGGTTGCTTACAAAACAGATTTCACATAAAGGTCTAGATTTCCAATCTCTCGTACAATAGGAGGGTCCAGCAACCCTGGGCCATAGTAACAGTCGGATGGCACAGAGTGAGAGCTGCCCCTTTCAGGTGGGCATGCACTGTCCAGGTCACCACAGGGCCCTCATCCTGCCCAGCTTCCCTACTTAGGTCACCCTGGCTCTCTTGGGCACCTCAATTTGATCTTGAGACCCCTGGAATGAAATCCCCAGGCTGAGGCTCAGGGGCAGGTAGAAAACTTTCTGAGGTCCTGGGATGGACCCCCAGCCGTCCGGGACAGAGAAGCCTTCCTGCTTTGCCCCTGTGGGCAGCCAGGGCCTCCTGGAATGCCTCGCGTGGCCGCAGCTGAAACATCACCCGCCTGGTCATCGCTGCTATTAAAGTGCCAGTATCAGTATCAAAGGGAGAATGCCACGTGGCTCCTCACCCCCCCCCAAGAATGTAGGTCCCACTGGGCCTTGGGTTCAGGGGCCACTCCCTCCCCAGGCTCATCCCTGGGTTCTTAAAGGGCTCAGGTTCAACCTGGACCTCTGTGACATATGGGTGGGTCCAGGTTGTGATGTGGGTGTTGGGAGGCCAACGCAGAAGCCAGGTGAGCTCTGCACTCCACAGTCGTGACCTTGAGCCTGGCACTTCCCTGTGGGGGAATCTGCAAAATGGGGATATTAGTAAGTGTTGCTGTGGAAAGCACCTTGGACACCATGAAGCACTTACCATGTGAAATTATTCAATGAGTTAGTGTTAATAATAACAGCTACACATAGTGAGTGCTATATACCAGATACCGTGCTAAGTGCTTTAGATGAAACTGTCATTTAAGAATTAATTTTTGATATGATTAGTGTATGACTCTTGTTAGAGCCCACTTGTTGGAGGCTGCAGTGAGATTCTATTTTGGGTTAGCACAGACAGCCCCCAAACTGATGAAGCGTCCACTTCACGTGGGGCTTGGCAGGGCTGGCGTGGCTTGAGGTACCTTTGGGAGTGCCAGGTCCTCGGGGTCCAGCCCCGGCTCTCCTGCTAACTGTGTGTTAGGCAAGAGATATAACTTCTCTGGACCTCAGTTTCCTTATCCGTAAACTAGGGTTAATATTAGTTATCTGCTGGCTTACCCAGGGTTGGAGGGATAAAGTGGAAGGAGACCAGAAAAGAAAAAGAAGTGTTGAGATGTGAAGAAGGGTGAGCCCCTGCCATGCCAGCTTGTTTTGCTCAGTGGCCAGGTGAAGGCCACTTCTCTCTTGAGCTGGTGCCAGGCCTGCCTCCTCCCACGTGCCCTGGTGAGGCTGGCCTGGCCTCGGCACTGCAGCGCGCATGTGGGCATGTGGTCAAGTTTCCTGCTGTGCCCCTCCCCTCTGGGGTAACTCAGACCCCCTCTGCCTGCAGAAAGGAAGGTGAATGAGGGTCGCACCTGCAAGCCAGCCTTCTGACCCTGAGAACTAGAAGTTGAAAGGTTGAAAGGAGGAGCTGCCCATTGAAATGACCACAATGGGCAAAGCTCTGGCCCCTGCATCAGTGTCTGATTACACGGCCTGGCATAGAGTGGGCGCTTGATCCCATCTGCTAGGGCCCTTCTGGCACCCTGTGCCAGACTGTTACTGGGCCAGCACTCTGCTGGAGACTGAGCTGGCCTTTGCGGGCAGGTCCTGGTCTGGTGTCCCTGATCCACATTTGAACCAAATCACTTACTTTGAGGTCTGTCCACTAGGACCTATGCTAGTGATCCCAGGAGGACATGAGCTTTGGGCTTCGCTTCGGCAGAATTTGGATAGAAGGAGACAGGGGGCGGGAGGGCGTTCCAAGTAGGAGCAAAGGCACAGAGACAGGACCCGGGCTGTGCCGCACTGGCCCCATGGGCCTAATCCCAGGGACCGCAGGAGATGGCAGCCCACAGACTGGGTTTGTTTAGGAAGTAAGCCCCCATTCGGCTGTATGCCCTGGGGCACAGGCAGCTCAGCAGGGTGAAATCAAAGCGGAGGAAATCTAGACACTAGACACCCAACCCACACCCACCAGAACTGGACTTGCCTGGTCTGCCTGGGGCAGGGGGGGCTGTGTGCTAGGGCACTGGAGGGGGTGACATGGGAATGGGTGCCTTAGGAACTGCCTTCTCCCTCCCTCCACAACTCTCTTTGTGCAATGGATTTGGCGCCTGATCACAGGCTCCCAGGGCCAAAAAATAGGGGCCCGAGGGTCCTCCGGATGCCATCGCCTCTGCCTCTCTGCTTCACCAGAACCACAGGCAGATGTGGCCCCAGGCGCTGCAGATCAGAAAGTCAAGGGAGGGAGATGCATGCTCCTGTGTGAGTTTTCCAGCCTTTGCAGGAGGAAGTCCTTTCTTCCAGCTAATCTGAAGCCCCGTTGCTACCTCAGGCGAGTCAAGGAACTGGGCTCTAGAACTATGTGGATGTGGGTAGGAGCCAGGTTAGCATGGGGCCCAGGACTTCAAGAGTTTCAGGGGGTCTAGGGTTATCTGTGGGCTGGGAGCAGGATGAAACAGGGGTCCCCTGCAACAGAGTGGGGAGGGACTGGGGGTGAGAATGCTGGGATGGAAGCCAGGTGCCCCTTCTTTCCTTCCCTCCCTTTCATAAATGGGTATTGAGCATCTGTATGAGCCAGAGCCATGCAAAGTACTAGGAACACAAGTCTGAGCAGAGCGGACATTCTGGCTGCCCTCACAGAGCTTACCCTCTAGGGAGGGCGCAGGAGCACCTGCAAACCACACCCATCATCATGACACACCCACTGCCCTCAGAGCTACGGCTGGGAGGGGAGAGGTGCTGAGCGCCTTCCTGTGACGTGGACTGGGCGGGCTCATCCTGGGGACGTGACAGCTGGGCTGAGATGGAGGGTGAGCAGCACTGACCAGCTGAGGGGCCCAGGTACAGGGGAATGGCTGAGACCTGGCACAACAATGCACTTCCCATGAACCGGGCAGCGTCTTGCACATATGAATTCACTCAGCACTCACAACAGCCCTGTCATGAACGAGGAAGCTGAGACAGAGACAGGTGAATTAACTTGCACGATGGTGCACAGCTGAGAAGGGCAGAGGCAGGATTGGAAGCAGGGAGCCTAGCTCAGAGCCCAAGTCCTTCCACTGTGTGTGCCTGTGACCCGGGGCAGGGCTGCAGGGAGGCTGGGCTCTCTGCAGGGACCGCAACATCACAGTCCTGGTACCCACCTGCCAGGCGCCGCTCAGAGCACTCGTTTTAACTTGTTAATCCTGAAAACAACATGTATGAGAAGGAGGATCCCTCATCCTCACTCCCTTTACAGAGGTATAACCTGAAGTACTGACAGGTTCAACAACTTGCCCAATGCCATGCCTCCAGGAGCTAGTAGAGCAGGACTTGAACCCAGCACTCTGGCTCCAGGGTCTGCTCTTAGCCACGACAGTGTACGGCCTTGTGGCTGGACTCCGACAGTGAAGGGTGGTGGTAAGTCACGAGGCTAGGGAGGGTGGCAAGGGCCAGGTGCTGCGGCCTCCTGGACCGCATTAATAACCTTAGTTTCTTGCTTGAGAGTAATAGGAAGTCACTGAAGAGCCGTCATCAGGGAAATGAGGAGATTGTACTGAGTGGTTTTCAAGATCCCTTCCCGCTTCTGTGTGGGTGATGAAAGGGCGGGGCAGAGCCAATGGGTGCAGCTAAGTTAGGAGGCTCCTGCTACGGCCCGGGAGAGCCCAGGGCAGCCCAGTGGGGAAGGGCGGGCAGTGAGGAGAGAAGAGGACAGATCTGTGGGGGGCTGAGAAGCTGTCCCCCTGGAGTAGGTGCACTGGAAGCCAGTGCTGCACTCACTGATGACGGGGTGCCAGGGAGAGCTGGACTCCTTGTTCAGTTTAGACACATTGAGTTTGAGTCACTTCCAAGACATGCTGGAGGGGTGGGATGGCTGGTAAAGAGATGGCTCTGGAGCGTTGATGAGACAAGGAACACACATGACACTAGAACCAGAGCTGTCCAATAATGGAGTAGTCACCTGCATAAGGTAATGAGCTCCCCATCACTGAGAGTGTGTAAGCCTGAGAACCAGAAATGTTGTGGGGGATTCCTGGTATAGGGCATAGCCCTCTTCCTTCCAACACTCTGATAACATGGAGTGAGGAGAGGCTGAGATGGCAGGACCACCCTCTGACCTCCCCTGTCACCAAGTCTCCCCCTACGCCCGGGAAACCTCGAGTGCCAACACAGGGAAGTGGACTGAGGCTGTTCCTGAAAAAGCCCCAGAGAATGCCCCTTCAATCAGCCCCTTTCCGCATCCTTATCCCCAGAGGTCGCTCGTCATGTCCTGTCCTACAGGCCACCTTGTCAGAGCAGACCCGATACAGAAAACCTCCAGTGACAGCTTAAGAGGCACCTTCACGAGGCATCTACAGCATAACGGGCGACTGCAGGTGCAAAGCTCCTTGGATGGCAGGATGCCAGGCCTGGGGGCAGCAAGGACCTTCTACTGCACCTTACAGAAGAGGTAGGAGTGAGGTCCCTGGAGGGAGGCTGGGGTGGACAGGGAGCCTGCCTCAGGAGGAGATGCCTGAGCAAAGGAAAGGCCGAGGCAGGACTACAGGCATCAGGGAGACCTGTGAGGCTGGGGGCAGGGGCAGTGAGAAAGGGAGAGGGCACTGAAGAGGTGGCAGAGGCCCAGCCCACATGGACTCTAGCCACGGGAGGAGGGTTGCTGGAACACCCACCCACAGTAGCCTCCAGGAAGGGAGACAGGGCCCAGTGTCCCTCTGGAAGGCCGCGCCCAGCCTCGCAGGCAGGCAGTTCCGCCCCTTTGTGCTGGGCTTGCCCTTGCCCTTTGATGGTCCAGGGGAGCCCCTGCTGCCAGCAGCCCCATCCTGCCCTTGGTCACAGAGAGTTTTCTTCACGGAGGCCACCCCCCAGGGCATGCGGCAGGCTGCTGGGGCAGTGGGAGTGCAGCATGGAGTGGCCACTGTGGTCTGCTGGCAGCCCAGATGACACCCAGGAGAGCTGGGACCCAGCCTGTGCAGCCCTCCCAGCTCCTCCCCAGACCCGGCCTCAGTTTCTCTGGGGGGAGCCTGCTGACTTCCTTTACTTACTGAGGACTCAGCAAGCTGCTTCTAGGAGGGCAGAATCCAACCAAAAGATGTGGGAGATCTCCTGAGGCTTCTCCTAAACTTTCCTTTCTTCTGGATTGCAAACCCTCAGCTGATTTTATTTTTTGAAAATAAAAACAGCCAACCAAAAAATAAAAACCAACCCTTCTGCTCCCCCCACCCTCCCACCAAAAGAACCTACTGCTTACCCTTCTTTGCATCTCCCAGACTTTCATACTGCATACGGCATGGTAGGACTTTTACCGACATTTCGTTGTGACCCCAATTAGAGTCACCATCAGGCCCTCAAGCACTGCTTGGGGCCCAGGTGAGGGGTCTGGGTTGAATTGCACAGGCTTTCCCAGGCACGGGGCACAGGGAAGTTCTCTGTGTGTGTGTAGGGCACTGCCCGTCATGGAGCTGGGCAACACCCTATGCACAGAGCCTCCCCACAGGGATTCACATCAAGGTTTTGGGAAGTGGGTCAGCGTGGTGCTCTTTAAAGCACCCAGGTGATACTATATAGCCAGCCTGTCACCAGTTCAGAGCAGGCCTTTGAGGGTGTGCAAGTATGATGAAGAGGAGGCAAGAATAACTTTAAAGAGGTGTAGTTACTATAGAACTTGTACCCCTATCTTGCACCAAAAAGGGGTATTCAGGCAGCTGCATAGACAGACAGACAGACACGCACACATTATATAGTAAGGCAACAGGTGGAAAGAGGGAAAAAGACCAGCGGGGTGGGGGGGGGCGGCGGGGGGGGGGCGGACAGCACAGAACCGGGAATACAGCCACGCAAACACTGCTGCCCGGAGGGGACGCCACACCAAGCGGGGAACCCAGATCTGGCACCAAGCTTCCCAGAGGACAATCCAGTGTCCAAGAGACAAGAACCAGCCCATCCCTCCTGGGAAGTCCAAGCATTCTGGAAACCAAGGCTGGCGAGAACAAATGGCATCCTCGGCGTCATTCTCACAACAAAGGTGGCTTTGTGTCAGTTCAGTAAACACCTCTGTGGGAGCCGAACTGAAGTGAACAGGTCCCCAGCCCCCAGCCTATGTGACCTGCCTTAGTGGGGTAGTGGTGCCTCATGCAGGTGGTACACAGTAGTGACTCAGAATGCCAGCTTGGGGTCCGACCGCCTGGGTTCAAGGCTTGGCTCTGCTATTTACTAGCTGTGTGACCTTGAGAAAGTTACTTAACTTCTCTGGGCTTCTGCTTTTTCTGCTGTAAGGAGGGAATAGTAAAAATATAACCACTTCATAGAATCATTGTGAGAATTAAATGAGTGAAGATGTAAAGCTGTCTCTGCAGGGCTCAGTAGATATTAGCTCTTAATAAAAGTTGTGGGCCTGGCATAGCCCCACCTGATCTCTTCACACGGTGAGGGAGGCAGTCATGCTGCTATTAATTGAATGATTTTCTTTGTCCTGCAACAGCCCTGGGAGGAGGAGGCCGTCCCCCCATTTCTTTCAGATCAAGACCCTGAGGCTGCGTCACACAACTAGTCAGGTCCATGCGACCCCAAATGCTGGGGTTTTGCCCACTTCACTGTTCTGCCCCCACCGAAACATGCCAGGCAGCCTGGGAAGGTGAGGTGAAACTACAGACCCTCAAGAGTAGGAGATGGGAGGGGCTGGGCGCTCCCAGCGGGTCTGTCTACATGGAGACATGCCGTACTGACTGAAGCATCCCCGCTCTCCCAGTCAGGGCCCGGGGTGCAGCCCTGACTCAGGAGGTGATCATTTCACCCTCTGCTGGTGGCTGCGAAGCACCCACCTCCAGGGCTCCATCTCCCCAGCAAGTGCTGAGCTCGCTGCTGGGTCTGGGCGTGGGGAGGGCAGCTGACTGGGACCACTTCCTCCCGCAGCCTCCAGCAGGGGGACTGTGAACCAGCAACTGATTGGTGAGGGCTGCCTATTTTGTGCCAAGTCCCTGGCTAGACCCCGTCAGGGACCCCAAGACCAGGGAGCCCTATCCCTGCCACTGGGTTGGGTGTGATCGAATAGAGAGACAAGACATTTAAAGGCAGCAGAGATGAGGGCAGACTGCACAGTGTATTTGAGCCATGGGTGGCAAATCGACTTGACCTTGGCCTTTGACTCTGACGGGAAGTGGCAGCCTGGTGCACCATGTTGGGAAGGGTTCTGAGGCCCATCTAGGTTTCCTGGGAGTGTGCTGAGGGATGAGGCATGGCTGCTGAGGTTCTGGGATTAGAACAGTCAGCACGTGCCGTGTCCCACCGGTTTTCCTTCTCCGAGCTAGCTCTTCGGTGTGGCCAGGAAGTTCTGCAGGAAGTCGAGGCAGGGACAGAGCCCCTTTTGAGTTGGGGTTCTTTGGTAAGCGTTTCCAGATGGCACTGGGGCAAGTCTGGAATGAGGGGAAAGACATCTTCCCGAGAGTGTCAAATTGTGGAACTATGCTTAAGACAGATGGCATTTTGTTTCGGGGGCTTCGCCTTGCCCACCCCCTTCCCGTGAGGGCTGGCCACTTAAAGAGGTCCCCCACCTGGCTTGGAGCTACCGGCTCACTTTAAGGCCTTTGGAGAAGCTGTAAAACTTTAGAAACTCTCCCTGGCTTTATCCATAGGAACTATTGCTGTATTTAGAAAACTTAGAGTCACAAGCTAGCTCTTTCTCTTGAACACCAACTCACTAGCTGGTGGTAGCTTCCTGGAACACTGTTGAAAGGATTCTGAGGGGAAAGTGTGCTACAACTGATGAGCAATGTCTGCGGAGGGCCAGGGACTGGGGAGGGACACAATTATCTGTAGGGCGAGAGCACTGGACTAGAGAGGCTTTGAGGACCTTCCTCTGTCACCCCGAGTCATTTGCTCCCTCTGTGAAAGGAGGAGTAGGGTTAGGAGGGACAGAGTGGAGTCCTTGCTGCATGTGAGGGCACCTGGATCTCGGGTCTGCTCGCTTCCCGAGGTGCAGGCAGCTGTGATCACCACAGGACACTGCACAGGCCTCATCAAATCACACACACACACTTTCCCTTTAAGAGCCTGCTCCTGCCCCGTCCCAGCATTTCCATCTTAAGGGAACCCACGCAAAGCCCTAGCCTCTCAGCCACCGCTTTGATCTCTCCCCTGAATGGTCCTCTGGAAAGGACCCAATAAAGGGCCCCGGCACACACCCTATAAATGTGAGACATCACTGTTACAATGGTTGTTCTTATTACATTTAGGGACGAGGGAGTCTGCCTGGGATCCCTCCGCGTTCACCTTGAAGGTGGCTGCTGACACCCCTGCTCCCCCTTGGCCTGCAGATGGATGTGGCTGTCCTCAATTCCTCTTCCTCCTCCTTCACTGCACACCCTCTGCCCAGCCATAGGTGACATCTGATTGCCTCCATTTGGGACATTCCAGTTTCTCTCTTCACAGTAAGCACATTGAGTAACAGCAGCTGGAGTGCTCATTAAGGGTCCCAGACCAGGAGAGAGGAGCTGATGGGGGAAGAGCTGGGGCCTGAGGGCTGGAAGCCACACTCCCAGCTCCCACGAGCTGGCCCCCTTCCCATCCCCCGCCCCATCCTCCCCTCCCAGCTCTGACCCTCACCTCCCAGTGGCTTGGCCCTTCTGCCCACATCTGCCTCTGGCTCACCTCACTCCAGGCTCCCCTCCTGCTGGGTCCCCTCAGCCTTCCCTGGCAGTTCCCTCTTCCTCCTGCCTCACAGACACGTTCTGTGCCCCAGCACGCTGCTTCCCGACTAGGGTGAGTGGAGTGAACCTGCCTCTAGATCCCTGCCTCCAGGCCATTGCACAGGCTGTACACCTCACCAGGTGCCCTGCCCAATGCCCTTCTTCCATCCTCCAGGGAGTGGCCCGGGCCCACCTGCTCCCAGACTGACTGCCTGCCCCAGGTCCCTGGGAGCCCTCTGCAGGCACTCCTGTGGCCCTGAGGGTGGCCTCTGGTGGTGGCACCCTGCAGTGCAATCTTCCATTCGCCATCCCTGAGAATCTCACAGCATCCCCAAGAGGGTGGTGGGGCCTGGGTTTTACAGAGCAGGAAGCTGAAGCTCAGGGGGTGGCAAAGCCCAGCTGGAATCCTGGGTGTCTGTGTGCCCCTTGAGAGCAGGGATCCTCTGCACATAATTTCAGAGGCTCGTTCTTCAACAAAACCCTAACCCTCTTCTCTGCGTCTTCTTTTCTTCCAGGGGTTTCCGCCAGTTCCAGCTCTCCCTTCTCTGCCTCACTCTTTCCCACCTTTGCCCTTTGCTCCTATTTGGGAGAACATGCCTCAAAAAGAAAAGGCCTAGGGTGGAGGAAGGGCCTCGAGTTGCTCTGGGGACACCTTTGCTGGCTCAGAAGCGTCCTGCTTCTGACATAGCACTGTCACATAGAGCTTTCTGCAATGACACATGTGTTCTGTCTGTGCTGTCTGGCCTGGCAGCCACTAGCTCCAGATGTCTACTGGACACTTACTTGAAATGGGGCTGGCGTGACCGAGGAACTAAATTTTAAATTTTGTTTCATTTTAATGAATGTAAATAAGTCACTTATGACTAGAGGTTGCCATATTGGACAGTGCACCCTTCAGAGTGTCCCCTCATGAGCCCTTGGACAGCATGTCACACCCTGGAGATGCACCCTAGGGCCATCTGCACACAGGCTAGGCCACACACCCCTGCCACCACAGGACAGCTGTCTCCCTCTGGTTCCAATGTCCTTTGCTACTGACCTCAGGTCCCACCACTGTAGCCACCATTTCCATTCACTCCTCTCTGCCCCCACTTGTCCCCTTAATCTGGGTCACAGTCCCCTCTGGCCTGCACTAGCCTCTTGTTTGCCCTCTATTCTGCCTTCAGCTCCCATTCTAGGGGCATTACTGCCCCCCACCTTGCAGACCCTTCCATGGCTCCCCACTGCTCTTACATAGATTAACTGTCTCCAAGGCCCCTCTGGACCAAGGCCTCCCGTCTCTCTCCAGCCACGCCCTCCACCATGCCACCCCCCAGCCCTCCAGGGTCGGGGACTTTCCTCAGTTCCCCAAAGCAAACCCCTCCCTTTGTCTTTCAGCCTCTAGAAGCTGTTCCC
Source organism: Macrotus californicus (assembly GCA_007922815.1). Classification (NCBI taxonomy): domain Eukaryota; kingdom Metazoa; phylum Chordata; class Mammalia; order Chiroptera; family Phyllostomidae; genus Macrotus; species Macrotus californicus. The sequence continues at coordinate 3,801 of VMDR010000901.1, read as the reverse complement.
TTTGCCCCTAAGAACAAGACCTCCCCCCCAACTCATCCCCTTTTGCCTGGAAAACTCCTATTTACCTTTGAAGACTTTGCTTGAAAATCACTTTCCCAGGAAGCCACTACCATCAGGTATGCTGCGTGTTACTACATTCCCCAGCCTCCTCTCCCTCCATTATCGGTACCTTTCACACAACACAGCCCCGGCCCACTTTCTTCTTTGTGTCCTATTCATCTGTATGTTTAGGAAGGACGAAGCGTGTCCACACTGCCCGACCCACAGCTGGCTCTCAGGAAGCATTGCATTAGCTGAATGATTGGATGAGAGTGGACAAAGAAGATGGCAGGACATAGTGGGAAAAGCCACAGCACACAGGGTCAGGAGGCTTAGGTTCTAGTCCTGGATCTCCCCATGTGACTCTGAGTCACCTACTGCCCCTCTCTGGGCCTTAGTTGCCCCGTCTGTGAAACGGGGTCAGTTCAGCTGCTCTGCAGATGAGAGGTCTAGAAGTGAGTGGGGCAGGAATGCAGCTGCAGTTTCGAAAAGAGGAATCAGCACGTCAGATAATACTGCTGGCTCTGGGGCCCTGAGAGCATGAGACATGGCATGGCTAAGTCTCAGAGAGAGGGAACAAGATCTGGGAAGGGGCTGGGGCATGTCCTGGCCCACAGAAGCGGCGGGGAAGGGAAAAGGAGGACGAGAGGAAAGGAGCGAAACTCCCAGGGTCTGCTGCTTATCTCTCAGCAAGTGGCACCCCACAGATACCTGGGAGCGCCCTCACTGCCCTCACACCCTCTCCACTGCACAGCCAGGCCCATGCAGTGTGGACCACAGAAGTTGCCTATTTGCATTGCTGAGCCTAGAGCCCCTCCTCCTCCCCCCAGTCCAGGGAACTGTGGCGGCCTGACAGCCCTCTGGATTCCCCAGGACCTGGCAGATTCCCTAGGGCAGCAGCAGTCATGGGTGAGCCCCTTAGCAGCAGTAAACTTGCCCTGTGGCCACTCTCTCTGCTCTGGCCACGTGGCCTCCCTCTCTTTGACCACTCTGGAGACCTGCTTTGGCAGGCACCAGCCTTTGCCTGGTAGGGGCACCTGAGAGGGGCCAGGCTGTCGGAAACTGGCATGTCATTCTGGAATGGTTAAAACACCACTACAGTTAGAGATGGGCACTTATGCTTGCCATTGTCACCACCATTTTTTGAGCCCAGAGAGAACAAGGTAGTTGCCCCAGGCTGCACAGCCTCTAAGCAGCAGAGCAGGAATAAAACAGGCCTGCTGGACTCTCCTATCCTGTTCTTCACTATGCCACCCCACTTCTCGCTAAGAGGCCCTCCCAGTTTTTCCAATGGAAACCTTCCATGGCCAGCCTCTTGCCAGACCTCTTGCCAGACCGCTGCAGCCCTACCTGTGGTTCCTCCCCTCCACCCAGGCCCTGGATACCCTGCGCTGTCCAGATTCCTGTCAATTACCAACCAGGCCTCATGCCTCTTCTCTGATGGCACCAGTGATCCGTCATGTCCCTCCTTCCTGGGGAGGGCGAGTCTTCTTATGTACTCCCAAGATTGCCATGGTTAAGAGACACTAGTGGCTTTTAACCCACTTGTGTTAATGAACATTTTAGAAATGAGAGAAAGCTCAGCATCCTTTTTCCAGAAAAACACACAGGCACAAAATGCTGGAGGGCCATTCCAGAGGGCAGGAAATAAGAAATCCAGCTTAGGAACAAGAGGGTATGCAGAGCCAGGGAGACCCACACCTGGGCCCCCGTGGTCTGGGGCACTGGGCAGGGGCCAGGACAACACTAGCTGCAAGAACTGCCCCCTCTGGCCCCCTCAGCCCTTGGATGACTCACTCCCTCGCGCTGTCTTCCAAAAGGAACGTTAACAATAAAAGGCAGTACTGATCCTCCAGGGATAGATAGGGAGGGCCATGGGACCCAGCAAGCCTCGGCCTGGGGCCACGGGGCAAACGTCCTGCAGCGTGGGCGCTGGGCGGCTCTCACACTACCCTGGCCGGGTGCCGGGTGCCGGGTGGGAGAAGTGGAGCTTGGCCGCCTCCGAGCGTCTGGGCGCACCATGCCTTCCTCCACCTGCCTCGAGCGCCCAAGGCGCTCCCAGCCCCGGACACGGGGGACGCCGGCCAGAGGGGGGACTGAGGGAGTCCCGCGCAAGCCGCTCGGGTCCTCGGGGTCTCTGGCAGGGCAGAGTCCTTCCCCGTCCCCACCCCTCCCGCAGACAACTCGGGTGAATCCCGGGGCGCACCGCGCGGCGTGGATAGAAAGCTCCCGCGGGCACCGGCTGGTGGAGAGTTTGGAGGCTGCGCGAGGGGGCGCCGCGGGGAGGGATAAAAGCCAGCAACAAAGAGCACAGACCTCATCCAGCAGTTGGTTGACTCGTCCCAAAATAGCTGTCTCCATTTGCTGCTCCCCACACTCCGCTTCCAGCCTCAGCACCCGGGCCTGCAGCTCCGTGGTCCGAAAGTGGGTGAGCAGGCTGAGCGCGAGCGAGCAAAGGGTCAGCGCCAGCAGCCCGCACGACCCCGGGCTCGGCAGCCGCGCGCAGCGCTCAGCCGACGCCACCGCCAGAGCCACCGTCCCGGGAGTGCCCAGCTCCCCTGGGCCTCGGGCACCCGCGGCTACCGCCTTTCGGGCGCGCTCCGCTACCATCCCCTCGCGTCTTGAGAATCAATCAATAAATAAATAAATAGAATAAATAAAGGAAAGAGCCACTGCCCAAAGGCTCGATCCAAGCTGCGGGGCAGGGCGAAAGGGCTTGTGTCGCTGGAAAATGTCCCTTTCCTTTGCTCCCGGCAAAGAGTGTGGAAAAATTAGCAGCAGGAGGGGGGAAGCCCAGAAAACACAACTCGCGGTAATCAGGGTACGCCCAGGTGAGAAAAAGTTACTTCGAAGAACGTTCCAAGTCCGGGAAAGTTAGCGGAACCTGGCCGGCACTCCTCTCCGCCCCGTCTTTCCCTTCAAGTGTCTGCAGAGTCCTCGAGGATTCCGCACAGTCGGTGCTTCTCGGCGTCTCGCGTCTTCCCGGCGAGCCGGTCTCAGTCCCGGAGCAAAGGGGCGCGCTCAGAGGGCCCCACGGGCAGCGGTGGGTCGTGGCCGCCGCGGAGGAGCGCTGGGGCCGGTTCCGGCGTCTCTGTAACTTGACACACCAGCGGCGGCTGCACGGATCGGATGAGCAATCCGCGCTACTTCCCAAACTAATCTCTCCCGCCCCTCCCGCCCCCCTCCCTCCTCTCCTCCTCCACCTCCTGCGGAGCCGACGGCTGGGATTTGTTTATTTATTCAAACTCGCCCGGGGTGGGGGGCGTGGTGTGCAGGGGCCGCTCCCCCGAGCCACCGGCCCCGGGAGCAGCCTCTCCCGCTATCTCTGTCCCCTTTGAAGTGACGCGGGGTTATTTATAGGCAGGAAGGGGGTGTGGAGTGGGGCCGAGGCTTCGCCTCTCTCCCTTTCTCCGGATTCACACCGAGAGCCCTCTTCGCCGTCCACCGAAGTCGTGGGGCCAGGCATCATTCTGTTCTCTGACGAGCTGGCAAAGCCAGCCTTCGGAATCCTCCGAGGAGCCAGGCTGAGTTATTGTCAGGCATCTAGACGGATCTCCAGGTTCTCAGCAGGAGGATCAGAATCCCTTCGGCTGCCATTACGCCCCTTCCGCCCCCGCCGTGTCTTATTCCTTCTCTGACTCCCCGAACTCACTCCAGATTGGGCTCTGTGCCTCCTGAGTCCTGCCGTTTTCCAAGCGCCTTTGGTGGGGCGCATTCCGCCAACCACACCTTTTCTTGGCGGGGGGGGGGGGGGGGGGGGGG